>JAVUPR010000530.1:600000-845000 GCA_036785695.1 Gentiana straminea
CCCAAAAACTATTATTCTGGAAGTATCTATATCTGTCCTCTGAACCAAATGATCCAAGGCAGCCTAATAATCACAAGTGAAGCCATTAGAGGAATCTCGTAAGCAGAAAATTAAAGGAACCACAACCAAAAGTTTACCTGAGCATCACGTGTGATTCCATGCTGTGAAGGATATCCATCACTTGCTCCATAGCTATGAAATTACAGGAAAAGGAGAAAATGTATTCACTTTTGTGAAAAGGTACACATTTAAATAAATACCAAAAGGCAATAAGAGAAAATTGGCTCGGAAGTGAAACTTTTACACACCCCCGGTAGGAAAGCATAAAAACGTTGCACTGAAGACGTTGTATCATGATGCGGACCATTTCAAGGCGATGGGCAATATCTGCAGATTAGCAGTGAAGGTCTCTAGGAGAGTGATTCTGATGATATTGAGTTATTATCAAATAAAATACTTAAAGAAAACACAAGAAATGTAATAATGAAAGGCACTTATGATTACAGAAGCATACTTCCAGCATTTTCCTGGAAAAAGAGGATAGTCGGACCTGCAAACAGGAAAAGAGAAAAAAAGAACTACCAATGAGCATGTAATTTCAGGTTGACCATACTCCAAACTCCAAACACAGAAATAAAACTCAGCACACTAAAATGAATACATGGGAGCCGATTACAAAGCAAAATAGAACGAATAGATCAGAACCAATCATGAAACAAAACCAAATGCAAGCATGTAAATTACATGGAGTAAATGGCTCATAATGAATGCTGACCATGCAGATTAAAAGTCAGCAGTAGCTTCGTAACAAAAATGTGTAGATATTCATCATGTAAACTTGTAGCAAAAACCTTTAGCCTTTCTTTGAATGATAAGGAAGATCGAAGCACAGAGGCAGAGTGTCATTCCGCAGGAAGGGGGGAAGGGGGGAAGGGGGGAAGGGGGGGAGGGGGACTAGAACTAATAAACACTTCCACAAAGCTTCAATCCATCTGGCGGCTAAATAGGCAATTGTTATGACCATCAACATGGGGACTCTTGTTCTTGAAATCTTCCCTATGATGCTTTTAAAGTTCTTTGAATGAGAACTGACATCCTAAGTTACTCTCCCCCCCCCCCCCCACCCCCACCCCCACCCACCTCCCCACCCCCCACATGTTAGCAATAATAAAACAAAACTTGATCAAACCATTTCGACTAAGCACTTGACAGTTTCTAACTCCACCAGTCGCCTACTCAAAAGCTGAAGCCCTAATTGGAGTAATCTCAATTAAAGAATCAAAGCAAAAAAATCCAAAACATGACTCAAAGAAAAGGCAGAAAACAAGAACATAATTGCAATCGAGTACCTCGGCAGTCTGGAAGGAGTTTAATAAACCAGGCGTGAAGGCGAACACCATCGGAAGATGTTAACCAGACGTCTTCATAAATGAGACGAAATCGGGAGGGAGTTACAGGATAGGATTTCGTGAGTCCTGGAAGCACCGGCACGTAGACTAGCTTCTCCTGAAAAGCAACTAGCAATGCCATTCCGGCCGCCATAATTCCTCCTACTCCATATAGGAACAAACTCATATACGAAACCATCCTAGTCGCTCTTCTCTGCACTCTTACCCCTTCCCACTCTTTTGTTGCAATTGACCGTCAAATATATAGGAGGGGATTAAGGGGCCGTTCGTTAATCTGAAAACTGAAATCTGAACGTAATAAGTAACTGAATTCTTAACATAACTCGAATATATTCAATTTACGATGGTAGCCTCAAAAGTTTTATATATATATATTATAAAAAGCTCCCACACCTGCGTATTTATTCACAAAATTTTGACAGAATCTGTGTATATACAAATAACCAATTTGGAAATCCAAGAGAACAAATAAATAATCAGACCTACTACCTTTAGTACACATCCTAATCATGATATGTAAAGTTAAAAAACATACAGTAAACGAAGCATATGAAGGTTTACATTACAACCAATAAGAGGGATATATCACTGGTCATTTTGTCAAAATTGGTAGCAACAGAATAGCAGCAATATCATAAAATACTAGTGGGTAGCAAACCGTATGTTGCACGGGTGTTACCCAGAAACGTAATTGTTATGTAAGAGAGTAAAATGATGTAGAAGTAATAATTGTTATGTAGGTTGGTAAAAAGATGTAGAAGCAATATATCCGAAAACAATAGCAGAAGTCAGCCAGTCCTCAAATTATCATAATAGTTGCATATAGTTTATACCGTATACTGTAACTTGTACTGCCATTTCTTTTAATATAAAAGAGTTTGATAGGCAATATACCTAAAGCTATAGTATTAGGTAGAAATTAAGAAGCCTAATTAGTTTTGATCTTTTATTTTTTTAGTGGGCTTGAAGCTGCATCTTCACGAGTCATAGTCTCCGTGTTGTTGGAGTCTGATGCCATTAAATCATCTATGTGCTTGTCCCTTCGTTGGACTGGTTTTTCTTTACCGTGGTGACCATAGGAGCAGCTTTGAGGTTGTTGTCCTATGCCATTTCAGTGTATGCGATGTTGATATGTTTATTAGTTTACAAAACTATAGGCATAACTCAGTTAATAACGGATATGTTACTTCTAGTGTTTAACGGTAGTTACGGTACATTTAATTCTTTTATTCATTCATGTACACCAAGACACCTCTTTTTTAAAGTTAGCTATTTAAGGAATAAACATATAGTTGCAGGAAGTCTAGTGCCATGCTGCATTCACACATTACAAAACTAAATAGTTTATATACAGATCTATGCCCCGATGCTTGCATTTTTCTACATCTAATAGTTAAACTCAAGTCTGTCTTAACTTGCATTTTTCTACATCTAATAGTTAAACTTAAGTCTGTCTTAACTTTCTCTTTGGATATTCTTCTTTTAATTTGATTCTGTGACTGGCTGGGTTTAACTTAGGTGTTTTACCCTATGAATTTCAGTAACAGTTCATAAGCAAATTGATACTGATATCAGCTTCATAAGATAACAATATCCCATGCATTTGATTACTTTATAGAGCTTTTGGCCTTATACGTATTTGAAACATGTACTTGCTTACAACGGATAATAAGAACAACATTCTCGACCATGAGCATTTTCTGTATATGTAACCGTTTCAACGCTCGTTGACTTGTATGTTAAGGTTGTCTATGTGATTTTGAGATTCCAAAATATCAATGGATTAAGGGATTCGTTTTACTCTCGGAGGCCTTAATACCAGAAAGCTTTCACCTGTTTGCATGTACGATTTTTTTCGTCACGAAATTTTTTTTTTTTTTTTTTTTTTTTGTGTATGCGCGCGCGCGCGTGTGGTGCTACCCTACATGCCCCATTCATGCCTTTGTACCTACCCATTCAGTGTTCCTTAATCACACATTCGGCTTACATTCCTAGAACAAGAACATACTCCTAATCCAAAGAATCTACAACCCAACCAAGTGACTAATAGAGGCAAACTGCGATTTAGAACACAAAGAAGCTACAATAGGGAATAAACCGGGGCCAAGGATGTTTTAAAAGCTCTTTGCCACCTCTTGCAAGGCATTACATACACATTGAAGATATTCACAGCTAGCATTCAAGCCTTTACACGCCACAAGGTTCCTCATAGGACATAAAGGTTCAGCTCTCCTAAACGGTCAAGTGATAGCGTAGTCTCCGTGCAATATGTGCTTATGTTCCACTGTCTTGGTGCATAATTAAGAATCTAACATTAAAGATCACTATTTTTTTTTTAACAGGCAACACTCCCTAAGTTTTAAAATGCACCTTTTATATGGCATATGATGGCTGACAAGAAAAACAAGGATCTTCCAGGAAAAAAAAAAAACTGTCCAGTAGGAAGCATTAGCATATACCCCAACGGTTTCCTCGGCCCAAGAAGATCAAATGGAACAAAGGGGGGAAAACAAAGTTTCTTCGAATTCTAGGGTATACATCACTAAATATTTTGATCCCCTTAAGACCAGGCATCATTTGAATCACACCCATAAAATGCATATCTCAACTTCAGCTAAATCTAAAGCAAAAGTGATCAAAAAAGAAATTATCCAAGCTATGATTTCTTTTCTTTTACCTAACCAAAATCTGTAAAGGGAAAAAAAAAAACCAAAAAAAAAAGATACAGTTTCACCAGTGAGGATTGGAAGCAATGGAGATCAAAAGTGTGTGCAACACAAATACATACTATAAAAGGTAAGCACTTCTAATTATTAACTAAAGGATTAATGCACATAGCTGCAACAAATATATAAAGGGAGAGTAAATTATAAACGGGGCATCAAAGAAAGCAAAAAGTTCAGCAGATGAAAATCATAAAAATAAAAATAAAAATAAAAAAGTGGTTTACAATTACTGAAATCGACAAAGAAAGCCTAAATACAACACCAACCCCAGAAATCTACAATTCTTTTTTTAGGGGAGAAATCTAGGAAATTAGTTTTCACCCGAAGTCATTTCATTACTCTGATCATCAAAGGAATACCAAAATTTTAGGAAACTAAATCAAGAACAACAGTTGGGAAACAATATGTGATACAATCGGGAACTCACACAAGCGGAGTTGAAGAAATCCGACAGAGACTAAAATTATGAATTGACTCCCACGGTAAAACAGTCCAGCAGGAAAAATAATCGAGAACACACAAGAATGAACAAGAAGATGGCAACAATTTTTGGACCGTTTGTCTTGCAAATGGAAAAAGAAAACCAATTGAAGGGCAACCGATAGCAGAGATGGAGTTGAAGTTCTTTTTTTTCTCAATTTACGGGAATATAGAGATCATTGAATGTAGTATTACGCAATACTACGCCGTTTTAAGAAGAGAAGAGAACATTTGGTCTGGTCATACATAGCATCAATGTTATAGAATGTAAGCAAAGACAAGGGAAAAAACAAAACAACCACATTTTGTATTCGAACAAAGTATAAGTAGATTTTGGTAGAGGTGGTTCAATCACATACCTTATCGGTTAATGTTCCATGTTTGTAGGTAAGGAACACTATAACACCTGTCAGCAATAAGTAGAAACAGTTTACTGCTTTTAAAATTAACGAGGGATAAATTTTGAACACAATAGAGAAATAAGTGGGGAAAATGAAGATGAGTACATTAATCAGTGATTCAGAGATTCAATAAAAACTGTTAAGAGAACCTCTCGACAAAATAAGTTCATTGTGATTTATCTTCCTCAAAAAATCACCTAATTTGATGATTGCATCAAGTATGTTTACATATCTTTGTTTTAAGTATGTTTACCGATCTTCGTTTTGTTCTCCATGAGGATCATCTTTAGGTCAGACTTGCTAAATTAGAAGCTAAAAAATATCTACATTGTTGAAAGAAGGTGCAGAACATTGTATTTACACCAAAAAGTAAAATGAGTTTGTGAAAGGAGCGGAAACGACGAAATATAAAATCAACACATGCATACAAGGAAAACATATCCTTGTACAATGAACTAAACAAGGTGCATCTTCGGCATACATGAGACAAACAGCAGCATTAATATTAGTGTTACTGCTACAAAAATGAACATGTCAAGTAAACTGTACAGGAAACGATTATTTAACTTGTCAAGTATAAGGTCGAATATAGCTAAGCATCCAGAAACGGATAAACATCAGATAATACTTCCACCATTTGTTCCAATTATTAACCACTAGACTATTACGAGGAAGCTGATGTCTCTATGATTATAGACAACTCAAATGTTTAGAAGAAAGAAATAAAGACTCAGCATATTCCCTTCCAGGCGGGGGTATCCAAGTCAATTTTTTTAGATTAGTTTCCGAAATCCAATTAATTGATTTTCGATTTTATGGCTCCCAATTCAAACAGATTACAGATCTGCCACACCAAAATATCAACCCCTAATTCAAGAAACTTGGACTATCTAGCTTGTCGGCTGGAGTCAGAGTTCTTTAAGGAAAAATAGGAAGTTAGAAAATTGATTACTAGAATTAAAGAATCGCATCCAGGGGCTAGGGCTGGGATAAATACTTACTCAGAGTAATGCTAGACGGTATAGAACTGAGGTGGTCGGAGAACGATGATCGGCGGCGGAATATGTCGTCCAGAACTTTAAACGGCGAGTAGTGAAGCGTCTCAACTCTGAAGAGTGGAGGAGGAGCAGCAGCGGCGACGAGTTTTGTTAATGTTTTAGGAATTGGGGTAGCAGTTCAGATATAATATATTTCATTTATTAATTAATTAAGTATAATTTGAAATTTCTAGAGAACCTCAAAGTATATACGTATTTCATTTATTTGAAAGGGTAATCATGTTCCTTTAATTATGTCCGGACATAAAATAATAAAACTGTTCACATTGTGGTAAGAGCAACCGTAATAAGCTAATTCTCGTGATATTTTTTCATGCCTTATGTCAACCACTTAGTCAAATATAAAATAGTGGATATTAGTTATAAGGCCGTCGTTAGAGACTTAATAATCATTTAGGACACTCAAAAAACTTATTCTGTTATAAGGACAATCTAATTTTTGGTTCATTTCTTGGCTCCAAATTCATCAGCGACATCACCATTTCATCTGCTCCGGCGTCAGAATTATTTATGAGTACAACCCGGTTAATCCCCACAACCCAGTTAATCCAAGAAATGAGTTGCGACAATGTAAGAATCGCCCGGAGTTCAAAGACGACTCGCCGGGAGAAGCGGGCGAGCCGCCGCCCACTTCATTCAATCCCTGTTTGGACGTTGTTCGTAGCGGCCGGAAACTTGGCTTCGCCGTTCGACGAAAGGCAACGGCCCCGATCCGCCTCGTGCTCGAGACCACCCCGCAATCCATGCGTCGGAGCGGGTGTGATTCCATCCGGATCGGGAACCGGAAACGGAACCTCGTCGGAGGAGCTCGTATACATGAGAGCTAATTATGAATGTGTGGTAGGTAGTGCTGACTCGGAATCTTTCCATTTGATCAACCCGGATGATGGTCCGGGTCAAGAACTCAGTTTTTTCTTGCTCAGAACAAGGTGATAAGATATTTAGATAATTTTTTTACTTACTATTATTATTATTATGGCTGCAAGAAAATGATGGGAACCTGGTGTTTCCAAACGAATCTTTGCTTGCCGGTATGGACACATGGAAAAGCGATGGAGAAGGTAGTTGTTGTAGTTGTGGAGCTAAGAAATTAAAAACTAGGTGGCGACTTCGATTCTCGGCTTCTTTGCAAGAATGGCGGCGGCGTCAAGTCGGGTCAAGAAAAGAAGCTCGGCGGGCGGTGCAGGTTTGATCGTATGTTTGTTTTCATTGTTGCTTGAAGCTAAATTACAGAGAAGTGGGCATGAATGTGAATGAATTTTGTGAAAATTTGATGATATTAACAGTTTGAAGTAGTTGATTGGAGTATAGAACAATCATATTTTTCTGATTTACATGCTACGTGATGGAGTGACATTGATGACTGATGCAGGGACATTGCTGACTTATGCAGTGACATTGATGACTTATGCAGTGACATTGATGTCTGAAGCAGTGACATTGATGACTTATGCAGTGACATTGATGTCTGAAGCAGTGACATTGATCACTTATGCAGTGACATTGATGTCTGAAGCAGTGACACAATAACACGTCTAGGAGAAACATTCAGAGCATTCATAGATTGTGTTTTACTAATTAGTTTACAGTGTATTTGGGTGCTTATAATAGATGATATAGTCCCTTTTGCTTTCGCAGCACAAGTACGATCTAGGAGGCTTTTTATTACCTTCTTATGGGTTTCACTCACCCATGGTGGCTTACAATTAAGTCTTTTTTGGGTTTCTGGTGCTGCTTATAATGGATGTGGATACTCATAATTTGGGGTTGTTTTTCTTTTCTCTTATGGTTGTCTTTGTCCTGTTTCTTGGGTTGCAGGTTGATATAAGTGCTTTATGGCATTTGGCTAGCGTGGTTTCTATATTGGAGCCGGTTTATGAGCTTGCAACTATGAAAAAGAGCTATCAATTGTTAAAGGCGGGACCATGATAGCTAGCTTTCGACCTTGTTTTTGTGTATATGGCTATTTGTGGATCGATCACACTATATTCTCATCGGTTGTGGTTAATAATGGTGGGGATAATCATGGTGTGCTTACAACAATTATGGTTGGTGGATTTTTGGTTGGGTTCTTGGTGATAGTTAATCCGTGGCCTATTAGTGTAAAGTGTGTTTTACTATGTGTGCAAGAGTTACCATCATCAAGAGATTGACAAGAGTGCCCTATATGATCATCTTGGTGGTCCGGGCTTATGCGCAAAGGACATTCTTGATTATGCGGTGACATTGATGACTTATGCAAATGACATTGATGTCGATGCGGTGGCATTGATGACTTATGCGGTGACATTGAGTCAGATGCAGTGACATTGATGTCAGATGCAGTGACATTGATGTCTGATGCAATGACATTGATGACTTATACAATGAGATGTCACTGATCAAGGTTGTCAATGGATAGCGGTGGTCAATACATCATTGTATTCAATGAATCGCGGCGGTCATTGCATCGGGGTGGTTAATGGATCCCGATGGTCAATACATCGGGGTAGATGGTCAATGTATGATGGTGATGAATACGCCACGTAGATTTTTATGAAGAAAAAAATTGATTTATGAAATTTATTCGGAAAAATATCAAATTTGATTTTAGAATAAAGAAGACGAAAAATATGAATTTTAGTGAAAAAATTATGATGATCCGAGTTTTAGATCAAAATATATGACGTTTATAAATATGATGAATTTAAAAATAAAAATAAAATAAAAACCTATTTGTCGTTCCTTTTTTTCCTTTTTTCTTTTTTTTCTTATGCAGTGACATTGCTGATTATGCAGTGACATTGATGACTTATGCAGTGACATTGATGTCTGATGCAGTGACATTGTTGACTTATGCAGTGACATTGATGTCAGATGCAGTGACATTGATGACTTATACAATGAGATGCCACTGATCAAAGTTGTCAATGGATCGCGGCGGTCAATACATCATGGTATTCAATGAATCGCGGCGGTCATTGCATCGGGATGGTTAATGGATGTCGGTTGTCAATGTATGACGGTGATCAATACGCCACGTCGATTTTTATGAAGAAAAAAATTGATTTTTTGAAATGTATTCGGAAAAATATAAAATTTGATTTTAGAATAAAGTCTCTCTCTACCATCTTGTCACCTACAATAAAAAAAAAACACATCCACTTATATTATTAAAATAAGATTATCCCACCAATTTCAATAACTACCAATTAATTTTACCTCCAATCTCACAAATCAAACTGAAAAATTATTCAAAACACTATATACAGAACTAGGATAAAAGAAAAGGTCGACAATTTTAAACAATAATTACGATTCCTTAATATAAAACAAACTACAATACATATAGGTTGGAATCGTCGTGAAGAGGGCATCGTTTCAGCACAAGAAAGTTGGAGCTTTTCTCAAGGTATGATTTTCGACCTAGCTGCTGTTTTGGATGAGTTTTGGAGATCAAAACTCATATCTTTCGTAGTCTTGTGTTAATCGAAGCGTGTGATCGAATCTAACCCTTTTTGGAATTGATCACATAGGATACCTGCAAGAAAAGATCAGGTTTTGCTGGTTTTTCTGAGGATTTGGAATTGTATTAGCTTGCTAAAAGGCAAGAAGGTCTTCCTACAAGTTAATTACGGTTTCGTAGGATCTATGTTAGTTTTGGAGGAGATTTATTGCTAGAATTGTTACCTTCGTTTTGCCTAAGGATCTACAGATGTTATAATAGATAAAAGCTGCGTTTTTATGCCTTTCTCTGAGTATTTTGATGTTGAACATGTTTGGATTTGAGTAGAGATCGAAAAAGTGCATAAAAGCGTGTTTAGGGTGTTTGGTGCGCTCAATGTGCGCACATTTGCGCTGAAGCATAATGCTCATGTAGATGGACAGCCTCTGGAGTGTGCGCACATTCCCATGGAACGTGCACACATTCTCCCAGAATGTGCGCACATTGCCCCTGTTTTTGATAAATAAGCTATTTTAAGCTATGTTTTGAATATTAAACCTTGATTCATGATCAAATAACATTAATTAAATATGAACAAGTCCCGATTGAGTTTCCGATTCGTTCAGTTAAAACACCGAACGTACTCTTAAAGGGAGTTGAAGTTCGGATCCGTCGGAAGGGCATGAAAGGGCTTGTGCTTTGGTGAACTAGAGTTCACCAATGTCTGTGTAATTGCTAGGCTTTGTCCGTGTCAAGAGGTCGAGGAAAGAGAGTTGAGTTTGTGAGGGAGCTTACTTGAAAACACTTAGGTGGCTAGTTAACAACATAATAATAAACATACTCGTATAGCTAAAAGACTAAACATCATGTCATTCTTGGTAAGACACAAGTCTATATCGCAATGTGTAGGCTTTCGATTAAAACGAGTAAACTTGTTGGCCTTTCTAGAGGCACCATGAGTAGTGGGTACTCATTGTGGATAACTTTGCTGGCCATTAGAGGGCCCCAGGAGTAGAGGGACTTCACCGAACGCGTATACTATCGGGACTAGCCCGTGGCTACCGGTGAGACACACCAATAGGTTGCACCCAGATGTCTCGTGGTGGGCGCACCATGCGTAGTGTCCTTGAATGCCGATGTAACAAAGATAAGCTAAGTTAGAAAAAGTTAGTCATGACATGTTGATGGACATGAAGTGAACCCTAGATTGAGTCGGTCTCATAAAGATAATTATTGAACTAAAAACTGTTAAAGAGCCTAAGTAAATTGTAGCTTCTACTTCTTACTATGTACAATTTACTTACCTCAAATGCATGTTTATTTATGTGTTTGGGCGAGAGAAGATGAACAGGTCGACCATGAGCTTGATGAGGACTTCGATGACGACGTTTGACTTCGCCGGAGTTGGAGCTGTTTATTAATTATTGTCTTTCATTATTCTTTTGTCGCTGTTTTGGGAAACAAGTGCTTTAGTTGAACCTGTTGGTTTTGTCTTTCATAGTTTTGAGGATTTCGTATTTCTTTTAAGTTTCATTTGGATTCTCTTGATGTAATAAGTTACATTTCTACCCTTTAGTTATTCTTTCTATTCTTGGTTGTATGGAGAATTTAACCCGAGTCTTTTGCTTCCGTTTGCTTTATTTGATACGACGTAGTAGAGGCTTACGTGTAATATTAGATTAATTTAATATTATGCATGCCGAACGTTTCATTTCCGGATAATTAAGGACTCGGTGTCCGGGAACGAGGCGTTACAGTTGGTATCAGAGAGAACTGTTCTTGTTGTTCTAGGCTTTCTTTCCTCTAAGATAAGATTTTCGTAGACCTTGTAGAACCTTTCTGATCCCTTTTGATCTTTATGGTAAATCCTCGTAAGACTAAGAATCCTTAAACCGTTGTTAAGTTGCACTAGGACCAAGTGAAGAGTCTCCTTAGGCGAAGGTTAGGTTGAGTTCTAAGCATACATCTATTACGTGATTCCCTCGAGTTCGTTCCTCTTGGATCCTTAATAGAATCCCTCTCTTCTTTCGGAACTTTCATACTTCCCTCACATGTTCTTTCTCTTGGAGGATTTAATACTTTTTTTTATTATTGTTACATTTGGTCCTAATCATTTCTTTTTGTAACTTGGTGTTATGCAAAATGAGTAAACGATTTTGTTCACGTTTCTACATGTCATGTTATATCATTTTTTTTTGTTCCAAAAATTCTGTAAATTTTCAGCCACATAGAAAGTTGTCTTATCTAACTTCTGTCTTTACATCAACTCAGTTTTCAAATTGGATTGTTCATAAATTTCATGACAAGGATGAGCACTCTGTTCAGAAAATTCTGCAGTGGTACTCTTACTTATCAATCTGTTTTGAAGAAGCTAAACACCTACAAATGACTTGGATTTTTGATATGTTGTAGAAAACATCCTGCACTAAAATTTTTGTTTTGGAACCAAGTGCAAATTCTTTTTGGTTTCAGCACAATCTGCAACACAAGTCAGTTTGTGAAGTCCTGAAAAGTTTTGACAGCTTATAGCTGTAGACGAAAAGAATTATTTTGACCGACCAATGTCTTTCCAAAATTTTTGATTTTTTAAGCATCATATGTAAAACTTATATACTTACAGATTTTATCTTTGCCTCTTGTTCAAAATCAGTTCGGTTTCTTTTGTGCAAATCAATTAGTTCATGGCTTATGTATGCACCTGAATTTCTCAAAACCATTTAAGTCCTTTGATCAAGAAAGAATAGATGCCTTTCTTTCACCCTCGACGTTTCATAGGTAGAGACTAGGTGTTGTTGTTCTAGGGCTCAGTAAGAAGCGAGTGGTTTGGTTTTGGTTCAAGACATGGGTCAGAGAGTTGTGAGTCAGTTGGAACAAGTTGATCGGTTTCAGAATCAGGTACCCCACAACGGCTAAGTAAGAGTAATCTCAAGGATCTCATGGTTGTTACAACGACTTTGGATAGAGTAATCAAGGTTGCTAGGGTGTTACTACAAGTTGCTGGTTGCGTTGGAATCTACCGTGGAAAGAGTAAAGTTAAAGTTTTGGATTATACGGACTTGGTGTGTCTCTTGGTATAGGTTGCTACCCAAGGATTTTTCTACTTGGACGGTTGAACTAGGAAAGTGTCCTTCTTAAGAAGGGAAGACGAGTACAAGATGGGTTAGTGCGGTTTCGGCAGTTCAAGTTGAGGTTGGTCAGCTTTGGGTTGAGTGTACGAGGTTTGAACTTTGAATGGTTTGGGAATCGGTAAAGTTTTGGTTCGGTGGCTAGCAAGATCAGAAACCGGTTATTTGTTGCTAGAGGGAAACAAGCAAAGCTTCGGTTTGGTTTGTGTTGAAGAGAGATTGCTAAGGAAAGTCAACAGTTTGAGCACGCTCGAGTTTCGAGGACGAAACTCCTTTTAAGGGGGAAGGAATGTAATATCCCGACTTTTCGAAAAAGGGCAGACGTGTCTTTTTGCGAAAAATAAAATATTATGATTTACGGATTAAAGTATTTTAAGTGTATTTATATATATATGGCCGATATATATAAATAATTTGGGAAAAATCTAATTATTTAATAATAAGGGTAATTAAGAAAAATAAGGGATTAGGTTAATTATTGGGATTTTCCTATTTAAGGAAAAATAAACCCCATTAGTTTCCCTAACCTTTTGAATAAGAATTTCCTCCTTAAAATCACTCTTTATGCGTGAAGAGAGTTGGAAGAAAAGGGCTGAGAGACTTCTTCCGGTTGCTAAGTCAAATCTCAACCGTTTTCAGATCCGCAAGAAGCTTTGGAATCGTCGTTAAGAGGGCGTCGTTTCAACACAAGAAAGTTGGAGCTTTTCTCAAGGTATGATTTTCGACCTAGCTGCTGTTTTGGATGAGTTTTGGAGATCAAAACTCATATCTTTCGTAGTCTTGTGTTAATCGAAGCGTGTGATCGAATCTAACCCTTTTTGGAATTGATCACATAGGATACCTGCAAGAAAAGATCAGGTTTTGCTGGTTTTTCTGAGGATTTGGAATTGGATTAGCTTGCTAAAAGGTAAGAAGGTCTTCCTACAAGTTAATTACGGTTTCGTAGGATCTATGTCAGTTTTGGAGGAGATTTATTGCTAGAATTGATCTATAGATGTTATGATAGATAATAGCTATGTTTTTATGCCTTTTTCTGAGTATTTTGATGTTGAACATGTTTGGATTTGAGTAGAGATCGAAAAACTGCATAAAAGCGTGTTTAGGGTGTTTGGTGCGCTCAATGTGCGCGCATTGATTGGCCGTGTACGCACATTGCCGAATAATGCGTTATCAGATAGGACAAATCGGAGTGTGCGCACATTCCCCTAGAATGTGCACACACTGGCAGGGCTGAATGTAATTTTCGCCCAATATGCACACATTCTCCCAAAATATGCGCACATTGCCCCTGTTTTTGATAAATAAGCTATTTTAAGCTATGTTTTGAATTTTATACCTTGATTCATGATCAAATAACATTAATTAAATATGAACAAGTCCCGATTGAGTTTCCGATTCGTTCAGTTAAAACACCGAACGTACTCTTAAAGGGAGTTGAAGTTCGGATCCGTCGGAAGGGCATGAAAGGGCTTGTGCTTTGGTGAACTAGAGTTCACCAATGTCTGTGTAATTGCTAGGCTTTATCCGTGTCAAGAGGTCTAGGAAAGAGTGTTGAGTTTTTGAGGGAGCTTACTTGAAAACACTTAGGTGGCTAGTTAACAACATAATAATAAACGTACTTGTATAGCTAAAAGACTAAACATCATGTCATTCTTGGTAAGGCACAAGTCTATATCGCAATGTGTAGGCTTTTGATTAAAACGAGTAAACTTGCTGGCCTTTCTAGAGGCACCAGGAGTAGAGGGTACTCATTGTGGATAACTTTGCTGGCCATTAGAGGGCGCCAGGAGTAGAGGGACTTCACCGAACGCGTATACTATCGGGACTAGCCCATGGCTATTGGTGAGACACACCAATAGGTTGCACCCAGATGTCTCATGGTGGGCAGCACCATGCGTAGTGTCCTTGAATGCTGATGTAACAAAGATAAGCTAAGTTAGAAACAGTTAGTCATGACATGTTGATGGACATGAAGTGAACCCTAGTTTGAGTCGGTCTCATAAAGATAATTATTGAACTAAAAACTGTTAAAGAGCCTAAGTAAATTGTAGCTTCTACGTCTTACTATATACAATGTACTTACCTCAAATGCACGTTTATTTATGTGTTTGGGGGAGAGAAGATGAACAGGTCGACCATGAGCTTGATGAGGAATTCGATGACGACGTTTGAGGACGCCGGAGTTGGTGCTGTTTATTAATTATTGTCTTTCATTATTCTTTTGTCGTTGTTTTGGGAAACAAGTTCTTTAGTTGAACCTGTTGATTTTGTCTTTCATAGTTTTGAGGATTTCGTATTACTTTTAAGTTTAATTTGGATTTCTCTTGATGTAATAAGTTACATTTCTACCCTTTAGTTATTCTTTCTATTCTTGGTTGTATGGAGAATTTTACCCGAGTCTTTTGCTTCCGTTTGCTTTATTTGATACGACGTAGTAGAGGCTTACGTGTAATATTAGATTTATTTAATATTATGCGTGCCGAACATTCATTTCCGGATAAGGACTCGGTGTCCGGAAACGGGGCGTTACAGGATGTGCCTCTTAGCTTATGCTTTGCTGCTATGAGAGGAGATGACTTACTGTTGCACAGATTTCTAAAACAAGGTCATGATCCAAATGAACTGGATGCTAGTGGCGTTTGGAATTGGTATGTATTTCTTTTTTATTTCATTCAATTTAGTAAAGGTATGTCCATACAAGCCGGAACATGATTTTTTTTCCGTTTGATGCAGCACATATCAGCATCAAATGGTAGCAAGGACTGCATTCTTCTACTTCTTGACTCTGGTGCAGACCTGAATATAAAAGGCACCTTGATAGGAACAGCTTGGGCAGTATTTAAGATCAGAAAGGCTCTGAATCCTAAAAGCTTGGTTAAACCTTCAACCCTTGCACGAGCTGCTGCCGAGGCAATACATACACTTCTCCTTTAACTGTTGTTTCATTGCTTTGCCTTTACTAATTCGATCTCGCTAGTGTTTTTTTTGTTAGCATTTTCATTGGAATTATCGAACAGATCCATGTATTAACGAGAGTTGATTTTCTGATTATTACTTTGCTTTTCAATAAATACATTAGCATTTGGCTCTGTAAAAAGCGAAGAAGGAAGAGAATAATGTTTAGTTCAATAAAAAAAGAATAATGTTTTGCCTTCTATTTTTGCATCTGTGTTGAAGGTTTTATGCGAAATTAAACCTTACAAATGGATTTGTTATTTACATTACCAGTAGTTTTGTTTGTGGAAGTTGGCGAGTGGTTGATTTGTGAATGCGGTATGCAAATATTTCAATGTTTCAGAATGGAACCACTGAAGGGTTGAAGAAGATACTGTCAACTCACAATTCTGCTGAAGTTCCACCTCAGGATGTAGTTGGTAAGAGACTTAAAGTACCGATTATTTTATAATTGTTAACTATGAATCTATGATGATTGGAATTCGGAGTGGATTAGTAATATTCATGTAGTAACTTTGCCCTGTTCCACATTCAACAATTTTTACTGATATTTTGTACCTTATATGAGCCATATATGATATTGTGTCCCTTGAATTAAGTCTTAAATGAGCCTTATATGAGCTGATACTGTGTTACTGATACAGTGTTACTGATACAGTTAATATCACAATGTATTGTTAGTAAAATGTGTCATTGCGGGTGGTTTTGGCCCAGGTGATTGAAGGCTGTTGATTCAAAACGGTGAGGCAATGCTGGTGTTTCATCACAAGTATACAAGAAAAAATCAAGATCATCGCATGCCTAAGAGCCATATGTTGCATTTACATACTACTAGTTAGTTAGTTCTCGTAAATCTATGTTTTTTTTTATAGAAATGGCATGAGTAATCCTTTCCTTGATGTAACTTAATTATCATATATGTTGATGTTAAAGTTGTTTATCATATATGTTGTAATTTTTTTTCCATTGTGATTGAATGTGTTATTTGAAAATACACAAGTTTTTTGGGTGTTAATATGATTACATTATTGTCCAAATGATTTTTAGCTTACGGTTTGTTTCCGTTTTAATCCATAAAAAAATATTGGGTGTCGGTGTTGTTGTAAAGTTTGCCGAGTCCATGATTTTTGTCTAATCCACACTGCTATTGTTAATTGAAGATTCCAAAAATTGTCTACCTAAATTCTGGACTTCTCTCCGCTTTTTGACAACCTGCCAAAGCTTCTAGTACACATAAAACAATAAAAAGAGGGGGTGGTTGTGAGGTGATTTAGACTGCACTTGATGATGATCAAGCTGCCTACGTATGGAGTTGGAATCAAGTCTCCGTAGTTCCTTAGGGATTGTTTATATAGAGGGACTTGTGCCCTATGATTAACGTGTGGTGTGTCCATGGTGGACTCGGATTGACGTGTTCCCTAAGGAAAGGGATTACGATTGATTAATCTCCTGGACTTTAGGAGATAATTATGATGTTCAAATATTTGTATTAAATGGTGGAGATTGAAGTCTTAATGCATGGGATTCTTTCCCTAATTTAGCGCGTGCGTAAAGAGTTTGGTCTGAGAAGGACTCAAGCCGACCTGTGAGGTTGGCCTTAGCGGATTTGTTCACAAGTAACGGCCGACCTGAAAGGGTCGGGGTAGGTTCAGTGCCTGTATCGAAGGGAGGTTGGCCCTAAGTGTTGGCCGACCCAAAGAGTTTAAGGGACAGTAGCCGAGCCACGGCAGCTCGGTTATTCGGGGTTCCGACCCCTTAAACAGCTTCTCTCTATCTTCACTCAATGCTGGGCTACTAAGGAGGTGACATGTGGGCAAAGTCAATTTTTGGCATCGTCATAAGCCCCCTAGATCCAGCCAACCTTATAGAGGTCGTCTTGGATCAGCTCAAGTTGCAGCACGGCCCGGCCATATACTAAGCAGATTTTAAACCGTCGCAAGAACCGTTACATCGAAGTTATGGCTGTTCCGGAAATCGAGGCGTCACTACTTCTTGATGTAAGTGGTAGCGGTTCCCAAGACACGTCCCCGGGATATTACCCTGTAACATCAGAAAACACCCCTTCATTTTTTACTTGCAACCTATCATTTCTTCATGAACTCTTGTCACAAATTTCTCCCTTTTCATTCAATGAGTAGGCCTCATTCCTCTGATTCTGCGAAAGAAGAATCTTTTTCATCTGAGGCCATCATCAGATCATCTTGGGAAGGCCAATGGTTTTTGAGGAAATTCCCTGGGCTCCTCCACCTCCGGTGTCTACCGCTTCTTCTTCATACCCTTTACTTTCCCCGCCGGACCTTTTCCTGAGACTTAAAGCTACAAAAGACATTCAAGATATCACGGGTGGTCACGGGGTGGTTTCTGTTTTGGCCCAAAGGAGTGTGGAATGCATTTGCCATGAATTTAGGGTGAATCCGGATGAGTTTGCGCCCTTGGTTCCGGTTGACCCGCATCCGTACGCGTCCCATCCTTCTGACGGTTACTTTGCCATCTATGAGGCCCAACTGAAGGCTGGTCTGAGGTTGCCTCTATGTCTGGCATTTATGTCTGTGCTGCGCCATTACGGAATAGGTGCAGTTCAAATAGCCCCGTCGAGGGTTAGGACGGTGGTAAGTTTTGTTATCCTATGCCAGGCGATCGGAGTTCGGTTCTCTGCGGGCCTTTTTCGGGTTTTTCATCGCATAGCGTAGAGTCCCAGGCTGAAAGGATGGTACCACTTCTCTCGCCGACCGGGAGTAAATGAAATGTTTCTTGAAGGTCCGAAGTACAACGCGTGGCGAGGGCGTTTTTTCTTTCTCAATGATGGGGGGAGGTCCTGGCTGGGACGCTGGAACACGAGTTCGCTACAGAAGGATGAGTGTCCGACCCTCCTTGACTCGAATTTAGTGGGTAACATCCAAAGAGCAGGGTTGGTGATAAAGTTGCGTGAATTTGAAGGATGTAGGTGTAACATCCCGAAATTTTTGACTTTCTAATCAATTGGTAAAGGATTCGGTCATCTTGGGAGATATTTGATTAGTAATTAAATGGAAGGATTAATTAATAATTAAAAAGGAATTTTATAATTCTTTAATTTTTCTTAATTAAAAGAAAAGAAAAGAATTCTCCAAAATCCCAACCTTGGCAATTAAAAGGATTTTTATTTCCTTTTTCCTTCCTTACTTCCCCAAAAACACGTGAAACCCTCCTTTCTCCCCCTTGCCGCCGATTCTTGTGAAGAGAAGGAGAGAAATCTCTCCTTCGTGTTAAGGATTGTTGCCGTCGTCGTCGTTGTCGTCGGTAAGGGTCGTCTTCTTGTTTCCTACAATTCGAGCATGACGATCGGCCGGCCAAAGGCCATGGCCGATCCATACATGCGTGTGGGGGGGATGATGTCGTTTTGGTTTGCCTTTTTATTCATTGGAATTGTGTTGTAATTTTAGTATCTTTCCTTCTATCTATAGATATAGATTGGAGCTTCGTTGAGGAACGTTTCTAACTTAGCAAGGGCTTTCAAAAACGCAGCAATTCCGGTAAGGATATTTCTAAGCTACGTTTTCGTTTGGTTCGAAAGATGGGACTTTTAGTAATGTATAGGGTGGTGTAAGTTGTTTGGGTTGTGTAGCATTGTTGATCAGGATTTTAGGTACAAGTTGGGGCTGTTTGCTGTGTTTTTAGAATGTATAGGCCTTTGTGTTTGTGCTTGGAAGCAGAAAATAAATTGCTGTAAATCTTTTGTCAAAAGCGTTTACGTGGTTGGTCATGCTTTGGAGTATTAAATGTCCGTAAAATGTGTTTGGGTTTGGGTTACAAGTTATAAATGTTATGGTGCTGTTATATGAGGCTTTCTGTGATAAATTGCTGCTATTTGTTGATATTTTGATAAAGAGTCGAAGGGAAAACCATGTCGAAATCGCTAGGGTTCTTGTTGAAACCCAGGTTGGACGAGCGTCCTAACTCTGTGGACGGGCGTCTGCTTTGGGGGCACATCTCAGACGAGCGTCTGGGGTACCTGGACGAACGTCTGAGGTGCTAAAATCGATTCAGGATGTAAAAGGTTCTGTTGGACGAGCGTCTAATTCATGTGGACGGGCGTACGCTTGGTACATTTCGGACGGGCGTCGGATCATCCGGACGGGCGTCCGAGGTGTTAGAATTGGTTCGGGATGTAACAGCTTTTTTTGGTGGACGGGCGTCGGATTATCCGGACGGGCGTCCGAGTTGTGAAATTTGATTCGGGATGTAACGAGTTTTTGGTGGACGAGTGTCTGAGTTCTTGGACGGGCGTCCAGTAGAGTTTTTGGACGGACGTCCAGCCTTCCAAACGGGCGTCCAGTTTGTTTTGTCTCCTCTCCTTGTTAGTTGTTGTTCAACCTTATGAACAAGTGTTGGAAGTTATGTTTGATGAGTCGGGGATATTGACATCATTGTGGGATTTGGATTTTAGGCATTGAAGTTTGTAGATCCATAGTGGTCGGGCCGGATAGGGTAGCACCCAAAGCCGGGAACCCGGGAAGGTTTCCTTACGACTTCAATGACCTTAACGTATTTGGGGAGTAGCAGACGTTGGTATGGTCGGGCCGGATAGGGTAGCACCCGAAGCCGGGAACCCGGGAAGGTTTCCTTGCACCCCAGTACGCGATGGTCCATTTAATTAATGGTACCATTGGATGACCTTTAGGATCCTCCTCTTTAGGGGTTTACCCTTTTGAGGGATGTGCACATTCGGGACCTTTAGGCATAGATGGAGTGTGGTGTTATGTATCTTCTATGTATGGGTTGAATCATTTATAGTTTGGTTGTATTATTTTTGGATTGGTGGTATTTTTCATGATGTTGGTCTTGACGTATGGTTTGAAATTCTTAATTCAACTTGTTAGTTAATTTCCGTTTTTCATATACTAGATTTATCCTTACTCAACTTTATAGTTGACGTTTGTTACTTTTGGTTGACCCTGCTATGATCCGTTTATGGGGAGCAGATTCTTAGCAGGTGTTTTCTTTGGATGATTGCTTGTTGCTGGGATGTCGCGGGGTTTCGAGAGCCACGTAGTCGCAGTCTTATATTTCCACTTTACTGAATTGTCGAAACTTTAAGATGTTATTGACGTTTCCGCATATTTTCATTTTCTTTAGGAGATTGTACTTAATTTAAATTTTCTTTTTATATAATGAATGGTGGATGTTTATTTCTCTGTCGTGGAATATTGGATATTACTGCCACGACTGTGTGTCGTGAGGGTGGCACCACGGTAACCAATACCGGCGGCCGACGGGATTGGAAATCGGGGTGTTACAAAGTGGTATCAGAGACGTTCGACTCCAGGACCACCACCTAAAATGAACCTTAAGAATAAATTCACTAAAATAAGCACAGTGAGGATGTGTGGGGTAGGTATTGAATTCTATGTAGGGAAGGTACGGTAAGTTCCGATGTATGTGGAAATGTGGCTGCGTGATGCAATTAATTTTTGGCAGTAAGTGTTAGTATATGTGAAATATTCTGTGGCATGATATAGGTGATAATTGAATACATAATTGTTTACCTTTTGTAGTTTTAGCTATGCCTCCTAGGAATGGAAATGAGAGGGACCAGCTGATTGATCAGTTGGTTAAGATGAATAAAGACCTGATTCAGGCGGTCAACAAGCTGACAGAGGATCGTTCTCAGGGGTCAACTACCGGCATGACTAGGGCCGTGAGTCAGCAGAGGCCTAGTCAGTACGATGGTAAGGGAGATCCTAAGGGACTCGAGCGGTGGATTAGAGAGTTTGAGAAGATCTTCGCCACTCTAGGCTGTCCAGAGGAACTGAAGGTCGACCAAGCTGCTTTCTACTTGGTTGACAGGGCTGATTTGTGGTGGGGTGCTAACAAAGATCGGTTAGCTCAGACCGAAAATAAGCAAAGGGAATCATTAGTGGTACCACTGAACTGGACCGAGTTTAAGTAGGAGCTGAGGCGTGAATTCTTTCCCGAATCTAAGAGGAAAGAGCTGCGGGTTGAGTTCGATAATCTCCGACAGGGGGATATGACTGTTCAAGAATATTACGAGAAGTTTGTCGACTTGGCGGTTTATGCATTTGAGCTAGTGCCGACTGAAGAGGCCAAGATGGTGAAGTTTGAGCAACACTTAGATTTAGCGATCCGGGATCGTATGGGGGCTAGTAGGGGCTTCACGAGCCTAAAAGAGATGTGTGAAGTAGCATGCAACATTGAGAGGATTCGGCGAGAGGTTAAAGCGGCACATGCTACTAACAAGAGGAAGAGTGTCTAGAAGACAATCAGGGGCAGCAAAAGCGGAGCAATTCTGGGAACCCACCAGTACGACCATCCCTTTCGGGAAATTCCCACCTTACTAGGGGCAGTGGTGGTCAGTCAGCGAGAGGCAACTCTCAGGGGTTTAGTCGGCCACGAAGTTATCATTGCAAGCGGTGCCAGAGAAATCATCCGGGTACCGATTGTTCAGGTGCACAAATTCAGTGTCACAATTGCGGGAAGTTTGGACATAGGCGGTTTGAGTGTTTTGCGGCTCCAACACCTGCCGGGTCGGCGTCGGTTACGGGGAGCAATATGGGTGGGGCTCCAGGGAGCAACACGGGAAACATGAGTAGGGGTAACCAGCAGCAGAGTAGTACCCCTGCACAGAGCCGACAGGGGGGGTACACCTACGGCCACTAGTGGAAACAGGAACCGACCATCAGGGTCGGCCAGCACAGTCCAGGGAGCTGGAGTAAATCAGACTGGGAAATTATTCGCACTGGGCAGAGAGGAGGCCGATTAGAGCAACCACGTAGTGACGGGTAATTTTCTAGTTAACTCATTTTTATCATACGTACTTTTGATTCGGGTGCATCATGTTCCTTTATAGCGGGTTCGCATGTTTTGAGGTTGGGTCTAGCTACATTCGAGGTGATTAACAGTGAGTTTATGCAACCGTCGGGAGAGTTAGTGCCATGCTCTAAGTTGTATAGAGACGTACCGTTAGTGATTATGGGAGTCAACTTATCGGTTGACTTGATCGAGTTCCCCCTCGAGAACTTCGACGTTATTTTGGGTATGGATTGGTTGAACCGGCATAAAGCCAAAATTGACTGTGAGCAGAAAAAGGTGACTTTAAGAGGCCCTAAAGGGGTGCGAGTATCTTACAAGGGGTTTGTGGACAAATCTAACGTAAAGATTGTTTCAGTGGTGACCTTGAGATCTTTCGTCAAGAAAGGGTATCCGTTGTTTATGTGTCATGTGCATGATGTAAGTACAGAGGATCCTAAACTGACAGACATTGATGTAGTCCGTGACTTTGAGGATGTATTTCCGGATGAGATACCAGGTATGCCACCCCAGAGGGAGGTAGAGTTTGCAGTGGAGTTGATGCCCGGGACCAGACCAATATCGAAAGCACCTTACCGTATGGCACCTAAATAATTAGCAGAATTGAAGGTACAATTGGAAGGACTGCTCAATAAGGGGTACATCCGACCGAGTGTGTCACCTTGGGGAGCACCGGTATTATTTGTGAAGAAGAAAGATGGTAGTTTGCGACTGTGTATTGATTACCGAGAGCTGAACAACGTGACAGTGAAGAACAAGTATCCGTTGCCGAGGTTCGATGATTTGTTCGACCAATTACGGGGGGCAGGTATCTTCTCGAAGATTGACTTGCGATCAGGGTATCACCAGTTGAGGGTAGTAGATGCGGATATTCCAAAAACCGCATTTCGTACCAGGTACGGGCATTATGAGTTCACGGTCATGCCTTTCGGATTGACCAACGCACCAGCAGCTTTCATGGATCTAATGAACCGTGTGTTCAGACCCTACTTAGACCAATTTGTAGTAGTTTTTATTGATGACATCTTAGTCTACTCTAAGACTAAGGAAGAACATGCCAAGCACCTGAGGCTGGTATTACAGATTTTACGGGAAAAACAGTTGTACGCGAAACTGTCCAAATGTGAATTCTGGTTGGAACGAGTAGCATTCTTGGGGCACATTGTCTCGAAAGACGGCGTATCCGTTGATCCAAGCAAGGTAGAGCGCAAAGTGGCGAAATGGCCAAGCACCTAAGAACGTTACAGAAATTCGAAGTTTCTTGGGTTTAGCTGGATATTATCGGCGGTTTGTAAAAGACTTTTCCAAGATTGCGAGGCCGATGACTGCATTGATGCAGAAAGAGAACCGGTTTAAGTGGGATGACAATTGTGAGAGGGCGTTCCAACTACTTAAGGAACGGTTGACTACAGCTCCGGTGTTAGCATTACCGGATGGGAATGAGGACATCGAGGTTTATAATGATGCATCGAAGAATGGGCTGGGTTTTGTGCTGATGCAACGGAGGCGAGTGATCGCGTATGCATCAAGGAAGCTTAAGCCGTATGAGAGTAACTACCCGACGCACGACTTAGAGTTAGCAGCTGTGGTCTTCGCATTGAAGATATGGCGACACTACCTGTATGGGATAACATTCAAGGTATTCTCAGATCACAAGAGTCTGAAGTACATATTTACACAGAAGGAGCTCAATATGCGTCAGAGGCTTTGGGTGGAGTTAATTAAAGATTATGACATGGAAATCCAATACCACGAAGGGAAGGCCAATGTAGTGGCGGACGCTTTGAGTCGGAAGTCGATTCATTCCTTGTGCGAGGAAGTAGCTCGGATCAGACTGCGAGAAGAGTTGGACCGTATGGATATTTGTGTCATCCAGAAAGGCGGAGATAAAAGCGACTTCGTCTTGCAACCCGAGTTGTATGCCGAGATCCGGGTGAGACAAGTGGGACGACAAGGTAATCGAGGCAAAGAAGGCCAAGATTGGTACAGATGGGGCAACTGATTTTACGTTGCACGAGGATGGTAGTATTCGGTTTAAGGGTCGGTGGTGTGTACCAGCCGACGAAGAACTCAAGGGGCGGATCTTGAGTGAGGCTCATAATACGCCTTATTCTGTACATCCAGGAGGAGACAAACTGTATAAAGATCTCAAGAAAACCTTTTGGTGGCCCAATATGAAACGCGAAGTAGCAGAATTTGTGTCAAAGTGCTTGACTTGTCGAAGGTCAAGATTGAACATCGACGGCCACGGGGTATGCGCTTGCACCATTGGATGTGCCGGTTTGGAAGTGGGATTCCATCTCCATGGATTTTGTATGCGGATTACCGAGGAGTCCTAAAGGGAATAATATGATTTGGGTCGATGTGGATAGGATCGACTAAAGCGGCGCATTTCATTCCGATGAAAGACACTTGGAGTAAGACGGAGTTGGCTATGGCATACCGGAGAAATATTGTGAGACTACATGGTATACCCAAGAAAGCATTGTGTCGGATAGAGATGCGAGATTCATATCTCGGTTTTGGCGGGAGCTACGGACGGCCTTGGGGACGGAGCCGCGAATGAGTACTGACTTTTCACCCTGCTACCGATGGTCGACGGAGAGGACCATACAAACTTTGGAAGACATGCGAGGGCATGTGTATTAGAATTCAAAGGCTCTTGGGAGGAAAAGCTCGATCTTATTGAGTTTTCATACAACAACAGCTACCACGCCAGTATTAGGATGGCACCTTTTGAGGCACTTTATGGTAGGAAGTGCAAGAGTCCGGTTTGTTGGGACGACTCGTCCGAGGCAGTGGTTTTGGGACCGCAGATGATCGAAGATACGATTAATCAGGTACATATAATCCGAGAAAAGTTGAAGGCTGCCCAGGATAGGCAGAAGAGTTATGCAGATTTACATCGCCGGGATATTGAATTCGCCGTGGGCGATAAGGTATTACTACGTGTATCACCAACCAGAGGAGTGATGCGTTTTGGCAAGAAAGGGAAGTTGAGTCCCAAGTACGTGGGGCCATATGAGATCTTGGACCGCATAGGTGAAGTGGCATATCGACTAGCTTTGCCACCGGTGTTGGAAAAGGTGCATAATGTGTTTCATGTATCTCAATTGCGCAAGTACGTGAGTGATCCTTCTCATATGATCGAACCGGAGGTTGTGGAACTAGATCAATCCTTGACTTACGAGGAGGTACCGGTACAGATATTAGATACCAAATTACGGAAAACAAGGGGACGTGAGGTTAGCATCGTCAAGGTTCTATGGTCTAACCATGCCACCGAGGAGGCGACATGGGAAGCTGAGGATACTATGCGACATAAATACCCGCATTTGTTCTCTTAAGGTATGCAATTTTCAAGCCTTGTACGTAAAATCCTTTTGCTTATCTTCGGGGGCGAAGGGTGTTCTAAGGGGGGGGGGGGTGGAATAACGCCCGGTACGAACCCGAACTTCGAGGACGAAGTTTTGTCTTAAGGAGGGGAGGATGTAACATCCCGAAATTTTTGACTTTCTAATCAATCGGTAAAGGATTCGGTCATCTTGGGAGATATTTGATTAGTAATTAAATGGAAGGATTAATTAATAATTAAAAAGGAATTTTATAATTCTTTAATTTTTCTTAATTAAAAGAAAAGAAAAGAATTCTCCAAAATCCCTACCTTGGCAATTAAAAGGATTTTTATTTCCTTACTTCCCAAAAAACACGTGAAACCCTCCTTTCTCCACCCTTGCCGCCGATTCTTGTGAAGAGAAGGAGAGAAATCTCTCCTTCGTGTTAAGGATTGTTGCCGTCGTCGTTGTCGTCGGTAAGGGTCGTCTTATTGTTTCCTACAATTCGAGCATGACGATCGGCCGGCCAAAGGCCATGGCCGATCCATACATGCGTGTGGGGGGGGGGGGATGATGTCGTTTCGGTTTGCCTTTTTATTCATTGGAATTGTGTTGTAATTTTAGTATCTTTCCTTCTATCTATAGATATAGATTCGAGCTTCGTTGAGGAACGTTTCTAACTTAGCAAGGGCTTTCAAAAACGCAGCAATTCCGGTAAGGATATTTCTAAGCTACGTTTTCGTTTGGTTCGAAAGATGGGACTTTTAGTAATGTATAGGGTGGTGTAAGTTGTTTGGGTTGTGTAGCATTGTTGATCGGGATTTTAGGTACAAGTTGGGGCTGTTTGCTGTGTTTTTAGAATGTATAGGCCTTTGTGTTTGTGCTTGGAAGCAGAAAATAAATTGCTGTAAATCTTTTGTCAAAAGCGTTTACGTGGTTGGTCATGCTTTGGAGTATTAAATGTCCGTAAAATGTGTTTGGTTTGGGTTACAAGTTATAAATGTTATGGTGCTGTTATATGAGGCTTTCTGTGATAAATTGCTGCTATTTGTTGATATTTTGATGAAGAGTCGAAGGGAAAACCATGTCGAAATCGCTAGGGTTCTTGTTGAAACCCAGGTTGGACGAGCGTCCTAACTCTGTGGACGGGCGTCTGCTTTGGGGGCACATCTCAGACGGGCGTCTGGGGTACCTGGACGAACGTCTGAGGTGCTAAAATCGATTCAGGATGTAAAAGGTTCTGTTGGACGAGTGTCTAATTCATGTGGACGGGCGTCTGCCTTGGGTACATTTCAGACGGGCGTCTGGATCATCTGGACGGGCGTCTGAGGTGTTAAAATTGGTTCAGGATGTAACAGTTTTTTTTGGTGGACGGGCGTCTGGATTATCTGGACGGGTGTCCGAGTTGTGAAATTTGATTCAGGATGTAACAGTTTTTGGTGGACGAGTGTCTGAGTTCTTGGACGGGCGTCCAGTAGAGTTTTTGGACGGACGTCCAGCCTTCCAAACGGGCGTCCAGTTTGTTTTGTCTCCTCACCTTGTTAGTTGTTGTTCAACCTTATGAACAAGTGTTGGAAGTTATGTTTGATGAGTCGGGGATATTGACATCACTGTGGGGTTTGGATTTTAGGCATTGATGTTTGTAGATCCATAGTGGTCGGGCCGGATAGGGTAGCACCCAAAGCCGGGAACCCGGGAAGGTTTCCTTACGACTTCAATGACCTTAACGTATTTGGGGAGTTGCAGACGTTGGTATGGTCGGGCCGGATAGGGTAGCACCCGAAGCCGGGAACCCGGGAAGGTTTCCTTGCACCCCAGTACGCGATGGTCCATTTAATTAATGGTACCATTGGATGACCTTTAGGATCCTCCTCTTTAGGGGTTTACCCTTTTGAGGGATGTGCACATTCGGGACCTTTAGGCATAGATGGAGTGTGGTGTTCTGTATCTTCTATGTATGGGTTGAATCATTTATAGTTTGGTTGTATTCTTTTTGGATTGGTGGTATTTTTCATGATGTTGGTCTTGACGTATGGTTTGAAAGTCTTAATTCAACTTGTTAGTTAATTTCCGTTTTACATATACTAGATTTATCCTTACTCAACTTTATAGTTGACGTTTGTTACTTTTGGTTGACCCTGCTATGATCCGTTTATGGGGAGCAGATTCTTAGCAGGTGTTTTCTTTGGATGATTGCTTGTTGCTGGGATGTCGCGGGGTTTCGAGAGCCACGTAGTCGCAGTCTTATATTTCCACTTTACTGAATTGTTGAAACTTTAAGATGTTATTGACGTTTCCGCATATTTTCATTTTCTTCAGGAGATTGTACTTAATTTAACTTTTGTTTTTATATAATGAATGGTGGATGTTTATTTCTCTGTCGTGGAATGTTGGATATTACTGCCACGACTTTGTGTCGTGAGGGTGGCACCGCGGTGACCAATACCGGCGGCCGACGGGATTGGAAATCGGGGTGTTACAGTAGGATCTTAGATCTAAACGAGTTAGATCTACGCGCAGCGGATGGATCACGACTTATACATCACAATACATAATTAAAGGACTTAAACTACTACGAGGGGGTTAAGATCATGTTACCAATATCGGGAAGAGACGCCTTGATCTTCCGATGTGTTCTCCAAACGGCGGTTGGTGGACACCCTTCTTGATACACGAACCTCCTTGATATGCAACACCAAGAAAAACTTAGAGTTTTTCTTCTTCTAAAACCCTAGACAAGAAAACTAATTTTTCCTCTCTTTTTATGTGGTCAAGTCGAAAATTGCCAATGCTTAAGGCTTGGGAGAACTCTCTTTATATAGGATAGTAATCTTTGTCCTCCAAGGACTTAATAATTAAGAGATAATCATTAAATTAATCCTTAATTCAAATAAAAGATAAATAACATAATTATCCCAAACAAATTAGGATTAATCATATTATTATCTAATATTCCATGAATTACCTTTTAACAAATAAAAGATAAATCACATGTTAAATAATTATCCAAGAAAACTAATTTCTCTCTAATTAAATAACACTCACATTGGCGCCACATATTAGGGTTACTATGCCCATAAATGTCTTTTATGTGTATTATATTATTTAGCCCAACTAAATAATATCCATGCATATCAATTAATTAGCCCAGCCAATTAATTATCACTGAGGCCCAAAAAACAAGAATATCATTCCGAATTATAGAAGCCACATCGGGGACCATGGACCTATAACCAGTAGCTCCAATAATTAATTATTCATTGAACAGAATAAGTACAATAATTATTAATTCCGGGATTACGCCACCATAAACCCGAAACTGAACTCTACCGATTATAGATGTATACTTATACTCAACCCATAGGGTGAATAAGCGTCCATTGATATAATCACTACATACGGATTAACCCTCCATAGACTGTCCATTCTGAGTGGGAAGTCACGTGAACCCGACTCAGAATATCTTATCCTTATTTACCATTAACCCCCTGATGATCAATTAGTACACATCTCTGACTAGTAGCTAATTAATCAAATGTGAACTCCCGGGATCAATCACTTTCTCGGGGCTAACAAATAAGGGGACTGTCTCTCTACTTCCCGTAGGAAGGAATGGATTCCATGTCTGTGAAAATCAGAACTACTCACTCATCAGGAGATAGTGCCAATGAGAAGTGGCTTGGAACACATATTCAAGTGAATCGTAACTAACGCATCAAACACTACCCCGAGACAAGCAGAACCCTGTGATCACCTCAGGATTAAGGTTGATCCATATATGATCATCTAATGATTTAATAAGATTCCTCGATTACGGAATTATATCGAGAAATTCAGATTAAATCGGTCCAGTCCTATATGAATGCCATCATATATAAATGCCCCACATAGGTACCCTCCACCGACAGTCCGGATAAGACTATCACACCCTAAGGTGTTCTGGGCGCATTATTGGTGTTTTAATCAAGAGACCCCAAACTCTGATTAAGTTCACCACGGACTAACAGTTTAAGTATATCACCACTAACTCAATCCTCATGTGCATGCCATACACTGAGTTAAGCGGTTACATACTGATATACTTAGGGTTTGCAGCAGCGTATTACTTACAAGCACAAAGCAAGTAATAAGGTGAGATAAATTCTGTTATAAAAAACAATTACACAAATTGTCTTTCGGGCATTACACCTAACATAATTCTCCTCCTAGCTGATCAGTGCAGCTCGGCTGGCCGAGGCCGGCCCTGATCCTCACGTTCCCTTGAGTGAAGATGGCCAAACTTCTTGTAAGTATGGTTATTTTTTTATTTGCTTAAGTTTTCTGCCTGTGCTGATGATTTTCCGGAATTTATGTTTGTCGACAATGAGGGTCCTAGCTGGCCTCCAACCCCTCACCCAAAGGAGAGAGATGGGGCAACCTACTGAGAGGGCGATAGTCGGTTTTTTGCAGGATGATCCGGCTATGCGAACCGCGGGGTCCCTTCTAGATGCCCGTACGGCCCAGCTATTATCCAAGCTGGACATGACGCCTTGAGGAGGAGGAACCAGAGACCCCTCTGGTTCGCAGATCACCTCACCGCCGATCTGAGGGTGAGGATGTCGATGCTGGGCCTGGCAAGAAGAGCTGAACCGAGTAGACGCCCGGTCCGTCGACCGATGTTCCCGACCAAGAGGGCTCGGTCAGGTACTCGCCCGAGGCCTTTTGATGCGATACGTGCCCAGGAAGTTACTAAAGACCAATAGGGAGCTATGAAAACCTAGTCCTAGAGTCTCCGACCTAGGATCGAGGCTAAGAACACACAACGTTTGCTCAACATGCTGATTCGTTCTTAAGGGTGTATCCTCTACGACAAAGAAGATACTCACTCGCGAGTGATGTTTTAAGCTGTCTCGACTTAAAGGAAATATTTAACTGAAAGTTTCAGTAGTATTGTGTTGTTCATAATATTACATGTAGAATGCCTTTATATAGGCTACAAAATAGAAGACTAACAAACTCCTAAGCAATGTGGGATAAATTACTTAGTAATTTTCGCCACTTTATTTTCTAGTGGGCATAACTTGACTATAATAAACCCAAATGGCTTTTATTTGTTGAAAATAAACACTTAACCCAACATACTAACATATAGGCAACTCCCCTAATGGGCTTTTGGCCTTTCTTTACTAAAAACAACATAAACGAATAGAATTAAATTAAATCAAGCCCAATAGGCCTAATTGGACATAAACAATGCGCATGGGCTTCTATATTCGACTGATCTTCTTGCTTCCTGGATAACTGGTGCGTCCTCGTTCTTCTTGAATTGGATCACATCATTCTTTCCCTCTTCAAAAGGATCTGTCCTCAGATCTAAGTCTAATGGTAGTGAAGGGACTGTCAAAATAGCACCTTCCGGATCACATCATTCCATCCCCCTTCTAAAGGATTCGCCTTCGAATCCACCTGGATCAAATAACAATCTCGGCCCATCATATGTGAGTAAGCCCACATAGTGAATATCAACTAAAAATAAAGAGGCAAACAATGCAGTAATCATTCTTTTGTACAATGGAACGAGTGAAACATAAAAATCAGCAATAATAAAATCTAAAGGATTACAATGCAATAAAAATGGATCATAATAAATATGGGCTGCTTGTATATCCTTTAACTGCTCAATAGACCTGGCTGAGTTTGATTCCTTGTCAGCTTCTCCAAAAATATGAATGGATGTTGCAACCGAAAGACCATGTACCTGCAAAGATAATTCAACATCCTCTGATGGGAGATGATGAGATTCCTCATCGATTTCCACAACAGAACTCTCAACATGACCATCAACAAATGTATCATCAACGTGAACTATCTCGTCCACAACAGTTGCCGCATCGTCGTTAACTACTTCGGGCAATAATACAGTAGTATGTTCATCCTCCATCCCCACCACTGTATCAATCTGCTCCTCCTTAGTTTCGGAAACCTCATCAATGATAAGGAGAGATGAATCATCATCACATACATCATCATCACTTAATACATTATCATCCTCAAATGGCAACTCCTTTACTGCGCGGGAAGACAACGTCTCCCTCAAATCCGTCCAACCAATGTTCATGCCATATGATTGAAAGTGGGGTGAAGTCTCTACCCTCGGCTATACATCTATCCACAGAGCACTGATAAATCTCATACTTCCGTTGTACCTCTCTCTTTTTCTCTCTTAGCTTCCGCTCTTCTTCCCGCTTTTCTTCTAAAAGACACTGTCTTGATTCCTTCCAGTAATACTTCTCTAACGGACACATCGCTCTTTTCAATAATTCATACCCTCACAGTTCGCTCATGTTTACACTCACTCATATATAGAGATCAACCATGGTAGTATCACAACAATGAGCAAATCCTTAATATGATGCTGTCAGGATTTCCAGAATTTAAACAGTGACGTTTTGGTGCAGACTGTGAACAAATGATTATGAATCTGGGAAAACTCAAAAGACAAAATATTCAGAGCAGAGAGTTTTCTAAAGGATGTCAAAATTTCATATTTTTTGGGTTATGGAAGTCTCTCAAACATTCGTTTTTCGGAAACTGGTGCAATCTGTAAAAAATTTACAGATTGATAGCAGTGACTTAAGGTGCCAATTGTGACCAATCTAGAAATAATTTGGAAAAACTCAAAATATAAAAGTTGTAGATCTGCGAATTTCCTATACGGTCACCAAGTTTCAGAAGATTCTAAATCATCTAACCCACAAAAATCTAAAACAATCGATGATTTACGGCTGCAGTTTTTCTGGACAAATTGTTTGTATTGATTGGCAGTTTTAGATAAGATATGCGTTGAATCTGGATTGGGTGTAAAGAGACAAATTTTAGAACGAGATGTGGTAAAAATATCAAAATTTGTCAAGTTGTTTTGGTTATGGAACGAAGTGATATAAAAAACGGGATCTGGAAAAAAAATTAGGGTTCTTGGGATGAAGGTTTGAAGATTTTAAGATCTTCAAGTTTCCGGGTAGGATTATGAATATTTGAAGATTTTTGGGTGTTCTTGGGAGGGGGTGGACGAAATTAATGGGAAAAAAAAACAAAGAACTGTTTTCTTTTTTGTTGAATAATTTCGAAAATAAATGAGATATTTGATACCTTAGTTGCTGTGCTCTGCTACCAACTGATGCGATATGTGCCCTGGAAGTTACTAAGGACCAATAGGGAGCTATGAAAACCTAGTCCTAGAGTCTCCGACCTAGGATCGAGGCTAAGAACACACAAATTTTTCTCAACACACTGATTCGTTTTTAAGGGTGTATCCTCTACGACAAAGAAGATACTCACTCGCAAGTGATGTTTTAAGCCGACTCGACTTAAAGGGAATATTTAACTGAAAGTTTCAATAGTAATGTGTTGTTCATAATATTAGAAGTAGAATACCTTTATATAGGCTACAAAATAGAAGACTAACAAACTCCTAAGCAATGTGGGATAATTACTTAGTAATTTTCGCCACTTTGTTTTCTAGTGGGCCTAACTTGACTATAATAAGCCCAAATGACTTTTATTTGCTGAAAATAAACATTTGACCCAACATACTAACATATAGGCAACTCCCCTAATGGGCTTTTGGCCTTTCTCTACTAAAAGCATCATAAACGAACATAAATAAATTAAACCAAGCCCAATAGGCCCAATAGACCTAATTGGACATAAACAATGCGCATTGGCTTCTATCTTCGACTGATCTTCTTGCTTCTTGGATAACTGGTGCGTCCTCGTTCTTCTTGAATTGGATCACATCATTCTCTTCCTCTTCAAAAGGATCTTTCCTCAGATCTAAATCCAATGGTAGTGAAGGGACTATCAAAATAGGACCTTTCGGGTCACATCACCTTTATCGCGACTGAACCCGACCCTGCTTCTTCACCTTCTTCAGCTGACACGGCACAAAAGCTTTCCCAATTGTCAGATTTAGACGGCTTGAAGCTGGCTTCGAGGCCATAAGACACGTGAGTTCTTTTTTCCTGATTTCTAAGGTTTCTGGTTTGGTTGCGCGATTCCTCACTATTTGTTGTGCCAGTGTAGGGATCATTCATTGGGAAGAGGTCTTTTGCCGTCTGGCTCGCTCATCCTCCAAGCAGACAAAAATAACTTCCGATCTGAAGTCTGAGGATGAGCGGATAAAGGAACTGGAGGAACAGCTGAGAGCTCAGATAGAAAAAATAGAAGTCCTAAGGTCCGAATACGATCTCGCCTCCAGGAGTTCATGAATGAACATTTAGAAAAGGAAGCCGAGCTGGATGAACAAATTGTGAGGCTTCTAGGGGAGCTCTCAGCTTTAGAAGCAACTGTCTGAGCTTTTCCCGTTCGTCTTCAGGAGGCCTCAACACATGCTATCCGAGATTATAAAGCCTCTCCCGGTTTTATCGGATCCCTGACATGGCTACTGAGTCCTGCTGTGAGGGCCAACTATGTTCTAGGGGTAGATGACTGCAGGGCTCAGTTGCCCAAGCTACCTATCGGAACCTTAGCTAATACAGACTTGTACAATCCGAGTGTGAGGGCAAAGTACTCTATACGGGTAAAAGAGTTCCAAGCAGGGTGGACCTTGTAACCAAGTATCCCATAACATAGGCTTCTGGTCCATCCTCTCAAGGGGGCGAACATTCCCATTCAGTCCCCGCCTCCTAACCAGACTTACACATGTACATATTTTATTTGTTTCTTGTTTTGTTGTAACTCGACAATTATTAATGAAATCGATTATTCAAATTTTTCGTCTCTTTTTCGCTTAGCTTTCATTTTTTGTATGATTATGTTGGGGCATTATGTTGAGGCTTTGTTGCCCCCTAGTATATCATACCTTTAATATTATTTAGGGATGACATACTTATATTGTATTGCCCCCAAGTTATAATTAGTGTAAGTTAAGGCGAGCAAGGCCAGATCGGTCTGACTTCTCGCGTGGAAGCGTGGACGAGCAGGGCCAGGCTAGTGCTGACTTCTCGTTTTAAAGCACGGCGAGCAGGGCTAGGTCGGACTGACTTCTCACGTGGAAGCATGGACGAGTAGGGCCAGGCTAGTGCTGACTTCTCGTTTTAAAGCACGGCGAGCAGGGCCAGGTCGGACTGACTTCTCGCGTGTAAGACACAAAAATATTGTAATCATTCATAAAGTAATGATGAAAAATGTAATGTTTTATATTATAATAAAATTGTAAAAGAAAAACTTAATTGCAATAATAACTGAACAAAACCAGTTTTAGGGGTAGTATCTTCGCAAGTTGTTAGCATGCCAACTTCGGGGTCGGTTTTACCGCTAGAGTCGGCCAACTGATAAGCACAATTTCCGTGCACCTTGACCACTTTGTAGGGACCTTCCCAGTTCGGGTCAAGCTTGCCTTGGGGGCCCTGCCTGCTGACTTCATTTTTTCTAAGCACCAAGTCTCCTTCTCTGAAGTACGCATGTTTTACTTTACTGTCGTAGTATTGAGAAATTTTCTGTTTGTATCTGGCCATTCGGATGTAGGCTAACTCTCGGTTATCTTCTAAATGATCTTTGGAATGTTTACGCTTGAATTCCCGATCTTCATTCATGTAGAGCTTGATCCTTGGTAAAGGTAATCCGATCTCCGCACGTTAACCGACTCGCTACCGTAAGCTAAGGAGAAAGGCGTTTCTCCCGTTGCCGAATTTGGCGTTGTCCGGTATGCCCATAGGATGTTGGGCAAGTGTTCTAACCAATTTTCTCCTTCCTCTTTGAGCCTCTTTTTCAGGCCTACTTTGATCTGCAGATTGGTCTGCTCCACCTACCCATTCGCTGAGATATCCCGAGTTCGGCGCGCCACGATCGGACCCCTCTATCTTCGAACTGTGTACCATTATCCGATTAGTGTCTTGAGGATCCCATACCAACACACAATGTTCTTCCAAAGTAACTTCTGGATGGTTCTAACCGTAATCGTAGTGAGAGCCCCGGCTTCTACCCATTTGGTGAAGTAATCCACGGTGACCACTAAAAATCTGAGGTTTCCCGGGGCTCGGGGTAGAGGCCTGATCAAATCGACTCCCCATTGATCTAAAGGCCATGCAGCGATCATAAGAATCATTTGCTGAGAAGCTTGGTGCGATATATTATAGTGTACCTGGCACGGCTTACATTTGCGGATGAGGTCCTCAGCATCTTGTCGCATGGTTGGCCAGTAGTCGCCGAATAGCGACACTTCCGCGCTAATATCCGAGCTCTAGGGTGGTTTCCAAATATCCCCAAGTGGATTTCTCGGAGAAGGTAATTTCCTTCGTCCTCCGACGCACATCTAAGCCAGGGTGCCACATAGGACTTCTATACAATATGTTGTCAAAGAGAGAGTATCTAGCCGCTCTGAATTTCAACTTTCTGGCCAGGGTTCTATCATCGGGTATTATTCTATTGCGAAGGTAGCAGACTATGGGATCTATCCATGTACTTTTCTGTGTGATGGGTTGGACCTCCTTGGTCTCATATCTTTCTTGTAATAGTTCTACTAACACCTTCTTGTTAGAGACACAATTAGATGCCAACTTAGAAAGGGCATCGGCTCGTAGGTTCTGGGATCGGGGGACTTGCTCGATACGAAGAGTTTGGAAAGCCTTCAGTCAATCACGTGCCACAGCCAAGTTGATGTGATCCATGGTAGGCGTCAAAAAGAAGAAAAAATAGAAATCCATGGTGATGCAAAAGAGGCGCAATTATTTATGTTATTGGTTAGATAGTCTTTGTTATCCCACATTGGTTATATTGTCTTTTATTTTTGTTATTATTTTTATTTATTGTTATTTTGTCCCACATTGCTAAATTAGCAATTGGCATTGGAGTCTGTAGCCTATATAAAGGCATTTGGAGTCATTGTAAAAATGGAGATATATTTTGAGTGAAAATTTGATGAAAGTCTTTGACTTTGTTTATCACTTGCGAGTGAGGATCTCTTCGTTGTAGAGTTCCACCCATTAGAGAACTTATCAGCGCCTTGAGCAAGCGTTGTGGCGTTCTTGCCAACGTTCTTAGGTTGGATTATCTAAGATCGTTGCTTTGAGCTCGTTATTGATTCCTTTAGAAGATCCTAGGGCAAAATTCCGTTCTTGAATCGTATCATTTGGTATCAGAGCCTTCGGTTGACTAAAGGTAATCAAATATCCCTGTTTTTAATTTTCTTGTTTAATTTTCGTTTTTATTCCAAAAAAAAAAAATTTGTTAATTTTTTTCCTTTCATTTCGTCCCCTCCCCAGCCAAAATATTCAAAGCTTCATCCATCCTACCCGGAAAACTTGAAGATCTTCAAATCTTAAAACCTTCATCCCAAGAACCCTAAATTTTTTCCAGACCCGTGTTTGTATCAGGCCGTTCCCTAACCAAACAACATCCGAAAATACTGAAATTTTTGCTACATCTCAAACACATCTCGATCTACAATTTTATTCTTTACACCCAATCCAAATTCAACGCGTATCTGGCCTAAAAGAACCAATTAATCCAAAACAATCTGTCCAGAAAAACTGCAGCCGTAAATCATTGTTTGAATTGAATTTCTGTGGTCTAGATGATTCTGAATTACCTGAAAATTTGTGATATTATAGAAAATGCATGGATCTAAAACTTGTATCTTTTGAGTTTTTCCAAATTCGTTATAGATTGGTAAGAACCGGCACTTTAAGGCACTGCTATCTATCTGAAATTTTTTGACAGATTGCACCAGTTTCTGAAAAACGATTGGTTGAGCAACGTCCGTATCTCCAAAAAATCTGAAATTTTGACATCCTTTAGAAAACTCTCTGTTCTACAACTTTTGTCTTTTGAGGTTTTCCAGATTCGTTGTAATTTGGTCATTAAATACGTGGGTTTCACACCCAGGGTGTTAAAAGTTTTCACACCTGTGAAATTTTATTGTCAACCAATTTCCTTGTCTTTTTCCTTGTTACTCCTTTCTTACTTTTATTTCTTGCACCTATTGTCTCTTCGCACATTTTTCCGCACTTCCATACCTTTTTACACAATCCCCAAACCTACCTCTTAGTTGTCTAGTCTAGATCGATGGTTTCGATTGTTACACTTTGCTCGATTCTCTGATTTGTTTGAAAAAGGGGTTACTTTACAACTTAAAGAGAGGGTGAATGCAAACACGAGAGTCGTGAGGTCGAATCTTGTATAATGTTAGAAAGAGATAGTACTATGCAAGATGCCGTTAAAAGAGATTTTTTTCGTACACGTTGTTTAATTGGTGAAAGGCGATGTTCTATGATTATTGAGCCGAACTATTGTGCTAACTTAGTTAGTACGTATGTGATCAGTAAGTTATCGATTCCCACTATTCCTCATCCCCACCCTTATGAGTTGCAGAGAATTAGTGATATGGGTATGATACGAGTTACCCAACAAGCATTGATTGCGTTCAAATTTAGTTTATATGAAGATGAGGTGTTAGTGATGTAGTTCCGATGCCTGAGAGCCACATTCTACTTGGGATACCATGGAAAACTTCTAGGAAGGTGGAATATAATGACCCCATGGACAGATACACAGTATGCCATGAAGGGAAAATGTTTAAACTTCTTCCGTTATCCCCCGAAGAGGCTCACAAAGATAAGGTTTGGGTGCAAAAACCTTTGAGGAGCATGTAATGGAAGACAAAGCTCGTTTGAAACTTGAATCCGAAAAAGAAAAAGAATTGGTGGAACAGAAAAATGAAGAGATTGTTAACATTCAAGATGAGGAGTTGAAAAGTGATGAAGATACGAGTGTAGTGGAGATGAATATTGAGAATGAACCAACATTGGCGGAGATTGTGGAGAAAAAAGTGGAGAAGGCAAATGATGCTTCTATATTAATAAATACTTGTTCGAGTTCGTCCTTGTTGTCTATGCAGGTACATGGCGATTACCCAATTGAGGAGAGCTCGTTTCTTGCGGTGGTTCTTGATCGTGACTTCATTAGTGGCAAACCCGAGCACACTTTTCATGATCCTTTTGCTACGCGTGTTGATGATTATCCAACATTGCTTTGTTATGAATATGTTGCTGCCACTTCGATCTTCATCGACATTTATATGAAGATGAGTGTTTGTTCTTATGTTCCATTGGTGAAGCCTGAATCGTCGTTTCAACATTCCATTGATTTGGAGTTGTATATTCGCTTTATATTTGATCCTGGTATATCTTTGAAGATTTTTGTGGTTTGTTCAAGTTTGGTTCAAGATGCTGAACTATACGACATCCTTTTGATTCGAGGACGAATCCTTTCCAACCGGGAGGGAATGATGTGATCCATGGTAGGCGTCAAAAAGAAGAAAAAATAGAAATCCATGGTGATGCAAAAGAGGTGCAATTATTTATGTTATTGGTTAGATAGTCTTTGTTATCCCACATTGGTTATATTGTCTTTTATTTTTGTTATTGTTTTTATTTATTGTTATTTTGTCCCACATTGCTAAATTAGCAATTGGCATTGGAGTCTGTAGCCTATATAAAGGCATTTGGAGTCATTGTAAAAACGGAGATATATTTTGAGTGAAAATTTGATGAAAGTCTTTGACTTTGTTTATCACTTGCGAGTGAGGATCTCTTCGTTGTAGAGTTCCACCCATTAGAGAACTTATCAGCGCCTTGAGCAAGCGTTGTGGCGTTCTTGCCAACGTTCTTAGGTTGGATTATTTAAGATCGTTGTTTTGAGCTCGTTATTGATTCCTTTAGAAGATCCTAGGGAAAAATTCCGTTCTTGAATCGTATCACAAGTACTTTTTCATGGGCTCTTCCTTAGCTTCATATTCTTCTTTTATGTGGTTGACGATCAACTGGGAATCGCTGTAGACCCGCAAGTTCATAGGTCTCAGCTTAGCTTCTAAATTGAGTCCAGTGATTAGGGCTTCATACTCGGCTTCATTATTGGTTGTCGAGAAGCAAATCGGAGGGCATAGGGAATTCTTCACCCTTGGGGCTAATGAGTATGAGTCTTGCCCCGGCTCCATCATTGCTCGAGGCTTTATCGACGTATAGTGTCCAGTACTCGACCTCGGCACTCGGTTGATTCTGATCGGTGGCTATAGACGTTCCCTCTGCCAAGAAATATGCCAATACCTGAGCCTTGACGGCTGTTCGAGGTCGAAAATCTAAGTCATTTTCCCTTAATTCAACTACCCATTTCACCAGCTGGCCTGATGTTTCGGGTCGGGCTAATATTTGCTGAAGAGGTTGATCCGTGACTATGACTATCGGATGGGCTTGAAAATAAGGCATCAGCTTTCTAGACATGTGGACTAAGGCTAATGCTAATTTTTCGGCATTTGAATATCTGTTCTCTGGACCGTGAAGCGCTTTACTGACATAGAAGATCGGCTTCTATTAATTGCCCTACTCTTTGACGAGGACTACACTTATGGCCTCGCCACACACCGCTAAATAGGCGAACAACGTGTCTTCCTTCTTTGGCGAGGTTAGTGTGGGTATAGCTCGGCCAGGTAGGCATTCAAGTCTCCGAAGGCTCACTGGAACTCTTCATCCCATCGAACAGATAGGTCTGCTTTAGAATCTTAAAGAAAGGGAGGGCTCGCTAAGCCGACTTGGATAAGAAATGTCCGAACGGGGCCATCCTTCCTGTTAATCTTTGAACTTTCTTAATATTCCTTGGTGGCGACATAATCCTCAGTGCTTGCACCTTGTCTGGGTTAGCTCTAATGACTACTTGAGATATCATATACTCTAAGAATTTATTGTTTCGGACTCCGAGCATACACTTCTTGGGATTGAGTTTCATCTGTGAGGTTCTGAGCACTTCAACGACTTCCCTTACGTCGATCAGGTATTGTTCCAGGGACTTACTCTTAATTAAGAGGTTGTCCATGTATACTTCCATACATCTTCCGATCTGACCTTTAAATATTGTATTGACCGCCCTTTGGTAAGTTGCACTAGCATTTTTGAGGCCAAATGGCATAGTTATGTAACAGTACGTGCCGAACCCAATGATGAACAAGGACTTTTCGGTGTCCTGGGGGTCCATGGAAATTTGATGATAACCTCTATAGGCGTCCAAGAAATCGAAAATTCCAAAACTTATGGTTGAATCCACCATTCGGTCTATTTTAGGCAAAGGATAACAGTCTTTAGGGCACGCTCGGTTGAGGTCGGTAAAGTCAACACACATCCTCCAACTACCGTCCGGCTTCTTCCCCAAGACGGGGTTCATCAACCAATCTGGATAGCTTACTTCCCGGATAGTGTTGGCCTGAAGCAGCTTTGTTACTTCCTTCTCAATGGTGTCCATTCGTTCTTGGGCGAAGTGCCTATTCTTTTGGTGAACGGGTTTCCGGTTAGGGTCGACGTTCAACTTGTACAAGGCTAAGGCAGGGGACAAACCAAGCATATCCTCTGTGGTCCGGGCGAACACATCCCTAAATTCCTTCAGCAAGGCCGCTAACTATCTTTTGTATGGATCAGGGATCCATAATCCTATTTTCACTGTGCGGTCTTCCCAACCTTCCCATAGGCAGACTTCTTCTGCTTTGTCATCCGAGGACCAGGTGCAGGCTCGATGCTTCTATTCGTGTCAAATGTGTAGCAGCTCCTCACATTGCCCGTGTAACCTAAGATTTCCACAAGGCCTCTGGCGACCATAAACCTTATGTTGTTATGTGTGAGCGAGACTACAGCTCATAAGCTAATCAATGAAGGTCGGCGTATAATCATATTATAGGGGGATGGAGCCTTAACCACCACATACTCAACTAAAAGAGTTGGGCCTAATGGTGGTCGGCCGAAGGTTGTGGGGAGGACAAGAGTGCCCTCCGGGTAGACCGGTGACCCGGCAAAACCAAACAAGGGAGTAGAGGCTGGTGTTAACTCAAAACTTTGTAAGTGCATCGATTGTAAGGTAGAATGATACAGGATACTAACCACACTTCCTATGTCAATGCAGATACGCTTTACCAGATTCTGGCCCACCATGGCTTCGAACGTGAGGCCCCATTGCTACTCACCAAAGGAACATGATCTCTAGTGGTGTAGGTTACTTCTCCAAGAAATCTTCGTCTTTTGTAGGATGTTGCAGCGCCGGGATGTTGATCATCTTCCTTTTCCAAGATTCCGGTAGCCATATCCTCCAGAGATAACATTCATGTTCTTTACCTGACGATTCATGCTTGCAATATCCTTTGAACATATTGCCAATTAAAAAGGAGTGCCCTCCTTCTAGCGCCAATTGACGATTCCAAAAATCGTCTACCTAAATTCTGTACTTCTTTCCCTTTTTTGACAACCTGCCAAAGCTTCTAGTACGCAAAAAACAATAAAAAGAGGGGGTGGTTGTGAGGTGATTTAGACTGCACTTGATGATGATCAAGCTGCCTACGTATCCAATACTGGGATTGGAATCAAGTCTCCGTAGTTCCTTAAGGATTGTTTATACAGAGGGACTTGTGCCCTAGGATTAACGTGTGGCGTGACCATGGTGGACACTGATTGACGTGTTCCCTAAGGAAAAAGATTACGATTGATTAATCTCCTGAACTTTAGGAGATAATTATGTTGTTCAAATATTTGTATCAAATGATGAAGATTGGAGTCTTAATGGCATGGGATTCTTTCCCTGATTTAGCACGTTCGTAAAGAGTTTGGTCCGAGAAGGACTCAAGCCGACCTGTGAGGTCGGCCTCAGCGGACTTGTTCACAAGTATCGGCCGACCTGGAGGGGTCGGGGTTGGTTCAGTGCATGTATCGCTCAGAGGTCGGCCCTAAGTGTTGGCCGACCGAAAGAGTTTAGGGGACAATAGCCGAGCCACGGAAGCTCGATTATGTTGGAAGTAGCGCCCAAAAGACAATTTTTGTAATTGTTTTTATAATTAATAAATGACAGATTTATTCTCATCTTATTATGTGCTTCGTGCTCATAAGTAATACACTACTGAAAACCCCAGGTTGTGTCATATGTAGCCATATAACTTAGTGTGTGTCACACGTAAGGATTAAGTTTATGGTGATGCACTTGAACTGTGAGTCCGTGGTGAACTTAATCAAATTATGGTGTCTATTGATTAAACCACCATTAATACGCCCAGAACACTTTATGGCGTGACCGTCTTATCCGGACCATCGATATTGGTTATCTAAGTGGGGCATTTATATATGATGTAGTCATATAGGACTAGACCGATTTAATCTGTATATCTCATATAATTCAATGATTGAGAAATCTTATTAAATCACAAGATGATCATATATGGATTGACCTTAATCCTGAAGTGATTACAGACTCTTGCTTGTTTCAAGATAGGGTTTGATGTGTTCGTTAAGGATTGCTAAGAGGCGCGGTCTAAATCACTTTCACGTTGGCACTATTGGGAATGAGTAGCTGGGAATGTGTCTCACAGATACGGAATCCATTCCTTCCTGCGGGAAGTAGAAAGACAATCTCCTTATATATTTGTTAATCCTAGAAACTGATCGATCTGCAGAGTTCATATTGGTTACGAACTAATTGATCACTAGTGGGTTAATGGTAAATAATGATAAGATGTAATGAAGAAGGTTTATAGAAACATTCCCGCTTCATTACGGATAGTTTTTGGAGGGTTAGTCTGTATGTAATGATTATATCAATGGATACTTATTGACTCGACACTTTGAGAATAAGTTATATCAATGGTGGCGTAATTCCGGAATTAATAAGTTGAATAGAAATATTCTGTTCGATGAATATTTTATTTAATTTATTGGAGCTACTGGTTATAGGTCCATGGTCCCCGGGTTGGCTCCTAACACGCGAGTGAATTCTCGTATTTCAGAACCTCGAGAATAAATTAAATAGTTGGTCTATTTAATGAATATGCGGATATTATTTATTCGGTAAATTATATGTAATATAGAAAATACATTTTCTAATATCCCAAATGGCATAAAAAAAATGGCGGCATATTTTTTTGATTTTGGGAAAAGAAATTTTCTCCTAATTAATTATAATGTGGATAATATAATTATTTTTGTGTTAAATAATTATAAATAAGAAATTAGTTTTCTTATTGGATAAATAGGAAATTTGTTTTCCTATTGGATAAATGTTTTATTAAATTTGTGTGTATTAGATAAACTCAAAAACTATTGGTTATTAACCTATATAAAGAGAGTTTCTCCAACAACAAATTTGATTTGGAAAAACCAACGCCATATTTTTAAGAAAAAGAGAGAAATTTTGTTTTCTTGTCTTAGCCATTGGGAAGAAGAAAAACTAGAGTTTTTCCTTGGAGCATAGTTGAGGAGGTTCGAATACGGGATCGTCGTCCACCAGTCGTCGCTTGGAGATACAATCCGGAAGATCACGACGTCTCGATTCGGTTGGGTAATCCCGTAACCTTTTCTTTAATGTATTAATTAATCGTTTGTTAGTTAATTAGATCGTGAAATTCATGCTTCCGCAATAGATCTTGATCAAATCAAGATCTAGATACATCTTTGTGGGTTCTGACTCGACTCGATTCATTCGAATAGGGTTTTAGGGTCGCATTCAGATTCTGGAAACTCCAACATGTGGCAACGGAGCCAAGGTTAAAATTGAATTTGGTCGATTAATTAATTATGAACGAATTAATTAATTAGGGGTGGAATTGCATTAGAATTGTATGTTGCATCTTTTATATTTTTTTGTACATATATATGTATGATTGAAGATTACGTTGACGAGGTGGATTGGGGTTGGTACTGTTTACCCGTTAGATCTGTTGTAAACCCGTTTTTCCGGGTATAGGAAATTGTTGTATTAAATGTTTCTGGAAATTGTTAGATCAAAATTGGTTGGATATAGGATGTATTTGTAACTTATGTTCGTACATGTGTCGATATTCTAGATGCTGATAACAGACGCTGAACGCTGACTTGCTGAGTTCGTATTCTGATGTCAGCATGACATCACAGTTATAAAAAAATTTATCCGAAGCCGGCAGGGTTCGAAAACATGATCTACAAATAGGAAGAACAAGCAGTGGCCCAGTTCGGCTACAAAGGAATTTGTTGAAGAATCCGATGGATGAATTTATATAGATGCAACATCTGTGTTTTATTTATTAGAAATCAGTAAATCCATTCAATTGGGTTTAGGCTTTTTTCTATTAAATAGATTAGATACGGGGGTACCAATGATCCATCTCAGTGGTTTACTTTTATGCATTTATTTTTTTGGATGATTATTTATGTGATATAACTATGCCATGCATGATATTCATGAATTCCACTCCTAGCATATGCATACATGTAGATAATTAATTTTGGCATTAATTAGGCATGTATGAACACGTAATTAATTTAGGTTATTAATTAAAATTAATTGAACAAACGGAATTTTATCTGGATATTCAAATGATGAAAATAAAAGTTACTAGGTAAATTTGATTCTAGGATCTTAAATACTTCTGGGATTTAATTATGTAGTGGCTACATAAAAAGAATTGTGATAATCGAGAATTTGGAAAATCAGGAAAAACCGGACACTAACTAGATGGTATTTGGAACTGATATGTTGGTGATTGCTTTGCAAGATTTATTGTTTTCGGATTATATTCTGAGATCCTAAATTTTTATCATGACAAAATTAGGACTATAAAATTCTTTTGTGAATTTTTGTTGTGTAGTGTCTACACAAGAAATTTCTATAAAAAAGGAAAATCATGAATAAAGTGTCACTAGTTAGACGGTATTTGGAACCGATAAACTAGTGAGTGCTTTAAATTTTGTGATTTATTTTTTTTCGAATTATTAGAAAATTCATAAGTCCTAATGTATTAGGATTATAAAATTCTAGGTGAATTTTGATTGTGTAGTGTCTACACATGGAATTTAATAAATCCACAAAATTGGAAAATCATGGATATAGTGACACTAGTTAGACGGTATTTGGAACCGATGAACTAGTGGGAGGATTAATTTAAATGTTCATGATTTATGGTTTTTTGGGTTGTAAAGAAATTTCTGAAAATCCTAATGAAACTACTTATTTTTCAAAATAACGAGTGGGAGCAGGGAAGGTGACAACCAACCCCACGGCCTCTACTGTTGACACAAGCACCGTGAGAGAAGGGTGATGCCCCAAGCCGCTTTGATTACGCCCCCCTGCGGATGGAATTCACCCCTATCAAAATTCAAGGCTTGGTCTCCGAAAGGATAGGATTTTGGGTACTCGTCGGGTCACTGACCGACCCTACGGCGGCCTACTCGGGGTCTACATTTAAGATCTGAAATAGTAGGTCACAATCACAAGGGTATTTTTGGAAATATATTGGCTGAAAAAGAAAGGTAATCAACAATTAAATGGAGATATCTGATTCTTAATTGTTTAATTGTTGAGAGAGATTGTCTCAATTTAATCATCATTGTGCCGATACCGACCCTACGGTGGCAGTATGATGTGAGGTTAAATCCTTGGAATGGTAGGATAAACTGCATGCATGACATCACATTTATAATTCCTAAATCATTATTTATTGTGGTGTATGATTTGATTTATATTTCTGTCTTAATTTATACAACAACTACATATCATCTCAAGATGACTAGACTGTTTATATGATTAAATTGACTGATGATGACTTCGTGTAAGTGGAAAAGTAACAAGAACGTTGAACTCACTAATCAAGAATGCAATTAATTTTTCGGTAAAGGATTCTCCTCTTAAGCCTTCAAACTTAAGTTACATTGATAAGTATGTCACTGTTGTCACTCGTGTTGAACGAGAGGCAAATGAAATTAGTTCAAAGATGACAAGAATGTTTTGGTATAAATCTCACTAAACATCCCACGGTTCACGAGTAGTGTCTACTCAAATGAACTGCTAGTTCACGGCCATTTCCTTTAAAGAAACCCAAGAATGGGAAGGTAAATGTCTACACATATAAGTCATCTAAACTGAATAAGTTAAAGGCTAAACCAAAATATTAATAAAAGAAAGCACGGGATATGGAAAGTGATTTCGGATCCCTAACCTATGAATCCTTAGAGAATTTCTTAACCGGGTAATTTGACCGAAAGCTAAGTTCTTTTTGTAAGAACGAGGTGTCTAGGCATTAATGATTAAAGAGTAGACAACAGGCTGTTATTTCAGCTGAGATAGGGGAAGTGATATAAGGAAAGAAATTTCGGATTTTAATACTTGTATATCACAGAAGTTTAAATTCTATTTTCAGATTCGTTGGAACAAATGGATTCACTTTCACATCGATAATATAGTTGCCTTAAACAAAAGGAATATGACATTTGTAGTACGATTCTGATACTTGGACTTTTGTCTGATAAAGTCAGAACCACTAAGGAATGCTGGAAAGGTATATGTAACACATCATAAACTATTAAGACAAATGGTTTCCATATTAAGATAAACAATTCTTCAGCATCTACTAATTAGTGCATATATCTTGAAGATAAGATCTGAAGACTGGCTAAGAGTGATTCCTATCTCATAGTCTAGGAACACTGTCTCAAAGGAAAAATGACTAAGTAACCTTTCAATTGGGAAAGGGTAATAGAGCTAAAGAAGTAACATAGCTTGTTCATATTGACCTTCGGGGTCTTATGAAAGATACAAGCTAGTGGGAGTTTGTGAGTAGTAGACATTTTGTCTGACAACTGCTCGAAACACCAATTAGTTTATCGGAATGTTTAGAGGTATCTCTGATATTACCAGAGAAGAGAGTATTTCATGCTCAGATATAGGCTATAGCATAGTTTTTGGCACTGATGCTCGGCCTACCTCCGAGTGAAACAATTTCACTGAAAGTATAAAACATGGATTACCTTATACAGTTATTGATACAGTACACTGCTTAACTCAATTAAGATATTGGTTGCAAAATAACGGTTTACATTTTTATGTGATACCGAGAAGTTTACCTAGAAGTTGCTTATGAATTTTTGGAAAATGAGTGAACTATGCTCACTCCACTTCCGTAAATAGAGGCATTTAGCACTTTGTGCTTGAAGGTTGGACTGGAGATTTTGCATACACGTTCAGATGGTGACTGCTCATGAAATATCTTAATGAAATGAGTTAATGTTGGTTATAAGATTCTTATGATCGTAAAGTGACGATTGTACTGTCATTGCCTTTCTAAAAGAATGTTAAAATAACAACCTTGGACATTGAAGTAATGCTACTCAAGGAGTTACTATCTTATTTAATCAGGCCACATCCAACATTGGTTTTTGGGGATTACGCTGATAAATACTACTGAACCAGATTAGAATATCGATCCACCAAAATACAATGGGAATATGGTTTAACCATTGACCTTCTGTGATTATGCAGACTTCTGCTTGGGGTGATTGATCACCTATGGTCTATTTGGGTTGTATAGGATTCTGAGAATAAGAGGTTGTCTTAAAGCCATAAACCTATAAATGGATTTTTGGTACTCCACGTCTGTTCACACTCTCGTAGAACCACCTGAGTGTCTCAGGCCCACTGGAAGTAATTGGATCTACGTGAAGAAGAGTTGGATGAATAGGAAAGTTTATCTCTCCGAGCCAAGCCAAGTGGTCTAAGGGTAATTCCCTGAAAACTGGAGAGTTAACCAGGGGTGATGTCCTGAAACTTTCTCACCATTCAGCTTTGCTTGACTCCCTGAAAAGCAGAAACATTACCAGAGTGACGCCCTGAAACTTTCTTGCCGTACAAAGGAGCTTGAATTCATTTGAAACAGAAAGGTTTTTAGCTCACAACCGTTGGCAGATTGAATGCTAATGCTTGCATCCATTCATGGATTAAAGATTTCTGGTTTACACGACTTTAGGCAGATAAAGCACCTCTAGGTCATTAAAAGTCACATGTTTGAAATGCGTGGGTTTGACCAAAATATTGATGAGTCTTTTGTAGACCAGAGAATCAATATTGGTAAAGTAGTAGATGTTAGCGTCAATGAAAAGTAACACTACAACAGTTGTAAACAACATGAGTGTGTTATCTAAAGTCAATAACTGACGAGCCAAAGCTTCTCTGAATTAGAGAGGTGGACTATATTCTTAGAAATCGATTCGGTCGAATTCATGAGAACAAGTTGTTGGTAGTATCCCATCCATCTTATTGGTTAAGATGAAAATGCATATTCGTATGCAATATTCAACGAGAGGTTTCTTACCCAACCCCTCTCGGAATAATTCTCTCAAACTTCGGATATAGAGAAAATGGGAAAGATTTTCTTTTGGATAGAGAAAGTCAGATTATTAAAGTCAATTAAAGTCGAATCTTGGATTCAAGGATTGAATAGCAGTATAGTGCATCCTCAAGTATCTTCGGAGAACGAGGAATTATGTGCATGTATATTCAGGTGCAAACATGGATATTGTTGACTACACTGATTCTGACTTTCAGTCGGACTAAGGATGATCGTAAGTCGATCTCGGGCTCAGTGTTTACTCATGATAAATTCATAGTCTAGAGCAATCCAGCATCGCAGATTTGACTTTGAAAGTCGAATACATAGCAGCTTCTAGAGTAGCTAGAGAGGCAGTATGGCTTGAAAAGTTCCTTGTTGCTCTGGAAGTAATTCCAAGTCTCGATGAGCCGATACAATTTTACTGTGAAAACAGTTTAGAGGTAGCTCAAGCAAAGGATCTTCGCAGTCAAAAGAGGTCAAATGCATATTGAGATAGAGTACCACCTGATCAGACAGACCGTGCAAAGTGGTGAAGTTTCGGTCCTAAAGATCGCCTCAAGCCGACAACCTAGCTGATCTGTTTACCGAGTCGCGTGGCATCTATTGTCACTGATAAGCGCTTGGCTGGTATGAAATTGGGAGATATGTCTCATCTGCTTTAGAGCAAGTGGGAGAATGTTGTGAATACAATAAGGGTGTAGTGTGCTCTAAAAACCAATTGTTGCTTGTCTTTACAGGCAAGTGGGAGATTGTTAGATGTAGTGCCTGAAAGACAATTGTGGCTTGTCCGTACGGGTAAGTGGGAGATTGTTGGAAGTAGCGCCTGAAAGACAATTTATGTAATTGTTTTTATAATTAATAAATGATAGATTTATTCTCATCTTATTCTGTGCTTCGTGCTCGTAAGTAATACACTACTGAAAACCCCAAGTTGTATCATATGTAGCCATCTAACTTAGTATGTGTCACATGTGAGGATTAAGTTTATGGTGATACACTTGAACTGTGAGTCCGTTGTGAACTTAATCAAAGTATGTGGTCTATTGATTAACCCACCGTTAATGCGCCCAGAACACTTTATGGTGTGACCGTCTTATCCGGACCGTCGATATTGGTTATCTAAGTGGGGCATTTATATATGATGTAGTCATATAAGACTGGACCGATTTAATCTGTATATCTCATATAATTCCGTGATTGAGAAATCTTATTAAATCACAAGATGATTATATATAGATTAACCTTAATCCTGAAGTGATTGCAGACTCATGTTTGTTTCAAGGTAGGGTTTGATGTGTTCGTTAAGGATTTGTAGGAGGTGCGTTCTAAATCACTTTCACGTTGGCATTATCGGGAATGAGTAGATGGGAATGTGTCGCACATATATGGAATCCATTCCTTCATGCGGAAGTAGAAAGACAATCCCCTTATTTGTTAATCCTAGAAAAAGATCGATCCGCGGAGTTCATATTGGTTATGAACTAATTGATCACTAGTGGGTTAATGGTAAATAAGGATAAGATGTAATGAAGAAAGTTTACGGAAACATTACCGCTTCGTTACGGATAGTTTATTGAGGGTTAGTCTGTATGTAATGATTCTATCAATGGACACTTATTGACTCGACACTTTGAGAATAAGTTATATCTATAATCGATAGAGTTCAGTTTTAGATTTATGGTGGCGTAATTCCGGAATTAATAAGTTGAATAGAAATGTTTTGTTCGATTAATATTTTATTCAATTTATTGAAGGTACTGGTTATAGGTCCATGGTCCCCGGGTTGGCTCCTAACACGCAAGTGAATTCCCGTATTTTGGAACCTCGAGAATATATTAAATAGTTGGTCTATTTAATGAATATGTGGATATTATTTATTCGGTAAATAATATGTAATATAGAGAAAGACATTTTCTATTATGCATAAATGACATAAAAAATGGCGCCAATTTTTTTTGATTTTGGAAAGAGAAATTTTCTCCTAATTAATTATAATATGGATAATATAATTATTTATGTGTTAAATAATTATAAATAAAAAATTAGTTTTCTTATTGGATAAATATGAAATTTGTTTTCCTATTGGATAAAGGTTTTATTAAATTTGTGTGTATTAGATAATCTAAAAAAATATTGGTTATTAACCTATATAAAGAGAGTTTCTCCAACACCAAATTTGATTTGGAAAAACCAACGCCATATTTTTAAGAAAAAGAGAGAAATTTTGTCTTCTTGTCTTAGCCATTGGGAAGAGGAAAAACTAGAGTTTTTCCTTGGAGCATATTCGAGGAGGTTCGAATACTGGATCGACGTCCATCAGTCATCGCTTGGAGATACAATCCGGAAGATCACGACATCTCAATTTGGTTGGGTAATCCCGTAACCTTTTCTTTAATGTTTTAAGTAATCGTTTATTAGTTAATTAGATCGTAAAATTCATGCTTCCGTAATAGATCTTGATCTAATCAAGATCTAGATGAATCTGTGTGTGGTCTAACTCGACTCGATTCATTCGAATCGGGTTTTCGGGTCGGATTCAGATTCTGGCAACTCCAACAGGTTATCGGGGTTCCGACCCCTTAAACAGCTTCTCTCTATCCTCACTCAATGCTGGGCTACTAAGGAGGTGACACGTTTGCAATGTCAATTTTTGGCATCGTCATTAATGGTAATGGTAATGATGTTACTGATACTGTGTTACTGTAAACGCTGCGATTAAATTCGGCTTTCAATAACTACGTCGAAAGGCTATTGTATGAAATCTCAAAATGAAGATAAAAAAATATGAACTTTGGTGAAAGAATTTTGAAGATCGGTGTTCTAAATCAAAAGTTACAATCGTTTATAAGAAAATGCTCCAATTGATGCAAATGTTTTTTCGGCTTTCAAAATTTACGTCGGAAGTGTATCGTATAAATCTCAAAATAAAGAACAAAAAAACATGAATTTTGGTGAAGTTTTTTTGACGACCGAAGTTTGTTGGACTTATTTTAAGTTTTAGTGATGAGTGCCAGACTAGCTGTTATAGAGCAAAGGCAAAAAGAAATTTAGATCAAATGTATAGGCTTATTAGAGTTTGATCTTTGTATAGGTTTGATCAAACAAGCACTGTAAAAGGTCAGCTGACTTTCATCAGCAGACCTGTCTAGATCAGTAGGGTACCTGAGTCAGTAGACTAGTTTCGGAACCTGCTGAAGACCGAAGGTTGAGGGTTCAAAATCAGTTATTGAAGGCTAAGAGATCAAACTTATTATTTAAAGTCATGGATATGGAATCAGAATTTAGGGAAGTCTATGATGACCTATACTGATTACATATACCTTGTGTACAAGGTCTAAGTTCCATAAGTTAAGTGGTGATTGGAACTTAGTTATATTCAAAATGGTGTAATCTAACTTCACAATAAAAAGTTAGATTTAAGAGAAGTCAGCTGCAGTGTTTTATAAACACAGCAACTTTGTGATCAGCTGACTGATATGTATTTTAGCAGACTTACATTCACAAAAACCTGCTGAACATATATTTCAAATTAATCAAAGGTTACATTGGAAGATTACAAGGATAAGGACAGATAACAACTCCTGATTCTGTCAAACAAATCAATGGCTAAGATTAAAGGGACGTTGGAAAGAAACAGAGTTTTATCCAATGGATACAAGTCAAAAGGTGAACAGTATGAAAACTGTCAAAAAGCAAACTGACAGTGTCGGTACTATGTACAGGGAGAGAAAGCAAGTCAAGATGGGACAAATCTGAAACGGCTATGTTTGAATTTCAAACATAAGTCACATGGATTATCACCTATAAATAGATGACCCCTGATACAGAAACAAGTGATGATTTTTGAGAGAAAAACAACAGATAATCTTGAGCTTCAGATTCTTATCAAGAAGTCACCCTGCTGACCCTACTGAACTTAAAGCTACTGATCCAGTAAACTTCTTCAAGTGTAATCTGTCATCAAGCTACATCAAGTTTACACACTTGAAGAATCCAAGCTGCTGATCATATCATCCTGATCAAGCTGCTGACTGTTGAATCATTTACTTGATTCAAACATTCTTTTACAAGAAACCTGCTGAAGACAGAGAAGCATCCTAGGGTGTCAAGAACTGTTGTTTGTGGTGGAGCTGGTGAAGAGACAATCCTACCCTTCAAGGACCAGTGGAAGACTTTGGAGCAGCAATCCTACATGTTCCAAGTGTTCAGTTTGTGAAGCCATAGTTATTGGTGAAGGACAAACAACTTAGGGATTTTTGTAACTGGAACCTCAAAGATCTCTAGTGAATTACCTCCAACATCATAGGAGAAGAGTGGACTGACAGGATTACACCACCTGGAACCACTATAAAATCTGCCTACTTACTTTCCGCATTTACATTCTGCATTTAGTATATTCATAACATCAATCTACTGAAACTAGCAACTGAATCACACACTTACACTACTGAGTATCTAATACTTGGTATCATATTTTAACAACAAGTATTAAGGCTTAACTTGAATATATTCCGCTGCAAAAAATTCAGAAAAATCAATAGTCGCGGACTGCGAGCCGTCGACGGACTGCGAGTGGTCGGCGGACTACCGAGCGTCGGCAGTGTTACATATAATTCGTTCAGAAATGCCAAGTGATTTAAGATACATATTGTCTTAACAAATTACAACAAAGTGCATCAAAATTACACATACAATCATAAACTTCTTCGATCATTCATAACTTTTTTTCCGGTTTGTTAATTTTACTTCACTTCCATATCGTAATTCCTGCAATGAAAGAAATTGAATGTCAACATTATCAAGATAATAAATTAAAATAGTAGTATAGTACAATTATGTATATGTTAAATAGACGTTATAAACAATACATTTATTGGTACTGCTATTTTTCCTTCAAACGTATGCAGGTTCAAAGACTTAAAATGCAGTTCAATTACCGAATGATGTTTAGTACTATACCAACATGGATCCAACACCCAACTGACACCTAATCACACATTGAAGACAATACTTTACATCCAACACCCAACAAACACCTAATCACACATTAAAGACTATAGCCCTCTCTGCCATATATTATAAATAACAATGTTGGCAATACTCAACCAACAATTCAAGAATTCACTTCTCTAAAAAATAATAATTCCAGAGTCTAATCTCCCACTAGTTACTTCTCTTGTAATTCAAAGTGATGTCTCGCCAAGAGCCATATTGGGATCTTATGAGAGCACAACGAGAAGAAGATGATGAGTATGACTCACATTGTGCAGAAATCGAAATGGATGCCGTGAGAGAAATGAACGTCATCCTGCCTGCCATTCAAAGTTTGAACACCACTGAGGCGCCTCGCACAAGAAGGGTGATAAACAGAAATAGGGTAGACCGACACAAAGAGCTTATGGCAGACTACATGGACGAGGACGCACGGTACCCCGACGACTATTTTCGACGTAGATTTCGCATGCGAAAATCACTATTCCGAAGAATTTCAAACGACTTGGCAACAAAAGATGTATACTTCACTCAACGATCTGATTGTTCTGGACGTGTTGGACTTTCCACAATGCAGAAAGTCATGGCAGCGCTACGTATCTTAGCCTACGGGGGTAGCATAGACCGTGTTGATGAGATAGTCAAGATTGGTGAAACAACAGCAAAAGAAACACTAATAAAGTTTTGTGAAAACATTACAGGTTTGTACGGTGATCAATACCTACGGGCACCAACTGAGAATGACCTCAAAAACTTAATGGCACAAAATGAATCTCGTGGGTTCCCTGGTATGATAGGCAGCCTAGATTGTATGCACTGGAAATGGGAAGGATGTCCAACTGCTTGGAAAGGTGTCTTTGCAGGTCGAAGTAAATCACCAACCTTGATACTAGAAGCTGTAGCATCCTATGATTTGTGGATATGGCATGCATTCTTTGGTTCGGCAGGTACAATGAATGACATAAATGTGTTAAATCACTCTCCTCTTTTTGACAGATTCCTTAATGGGAAACAAGAAGCTGTCAACTATCAAGTAAACAACAATAATTATCATATTCCTTATTACCTAACGGATGCCATCTACCCAAACTATGCAGCTCTCATCAAAAGCATTTCTGAACCTCGCACACAAAAGGAAAAAGTGTTTGCACGAGAGCAAGAAGCAGCCCGTAAAGACATTGAACGTGCATTTGGTGTTTTACAAATGAAATGGCAGATCATTCGTAATCCAACAAGGCTCCTTCGCACAAGTGAGTTGCTAAAAATCATGCTAACATGCATTATCTTACACAACATGATTATAGAAGATGAACGCGGTGAAAATTTACCTACGTGGACTCTACAAGATGACGAGCATCCGCCAACACACAATCCAAGCGATTTATCACATGAAGAACGCACTGAATTCATAATAATGCGACACGGAATGGTTTGTGATGAAATTGAAAATGCAAGACTAAAGCGTGATTTAATTGATCACGTGTACGTCCATGTAGGTGAGGGTGAGAGTGTTTGATGCTTTAGTTGTACTCTATGGGTTATCCAAATGCAAACACGGCTAAGTGCCGGTTTTTCAATCAACTAGTAACGCTCCCATTTTACAGGGGTGAGGAATTAATAAACTAGGTTGCTTCAAAACAGATGGTTTCTGTGTAATGTATGCTCCAAATAATATATAATAGCAAGTAATATACTAAATTAAATGCTTACCATATACTACTAGGTGCAAAAGACAACTTGACAACATCAAGATTGTTTTTTTTTTTTGAGGGCAACATCAGCATTGTTAAGTTGACACAAAACGAATCAAAGTTTTGATTCATGAAGCACCTGCAAAATTCTGGTTAAAGAAAAATAGGCATGTTATTCTAGTTGAAATGTTTATTGATCCAAAACGTTTATCCTTTCTTCATCAAAAGTTTACACCTTTGAGTGAAATGTTTATTGATCCAAAACGAAGGCCACAAATTACATGTATGCAAAAGACAATCACCATTACCTTTTCCAAGCAAAACACACTCCCGTTGAGGGTAGCAAAACTTGACAACTTCTGTTTCGACAAAAGATTAGAACTTCCTTTCTTCGTCAAAAGTTTACACCTTCATTTTTTCAGCAAAATTTCCAAAACATATCCTTCATATATACAAGCACAGGGTTGTAGGCAAGTATCCTACATGTCCATATAATTCAATATTAATATTACCACAAAGTTGCACATAAGGATTTTGTAATATATAAAAAAAAGGTAGCACAACAAAATTTTCATAGAAAATAAACAGTAGCAAAGCAAATTTTCCATATTCACCATGATAGACCTTATTTCAACATGATGTAGAAATGCAAAAGACATGTGATTTTACTTTAAAACATTATTAAGAAGAACACATACCTAGGTCAAATGTCATGACCAGTTCTCCAATCATCATCATCTAGACGACGTGGAGTAAATTCAGATGTAGAAACCCCGGAAGCTGAAACTTGTGTCTTTGGTGACTGCACTGGTGATGTAGCAAGGAGAATCTTCCTCCCTATACAAGAAAATTCTAGATCAGTACAATAGTTGATCACAAAAATTGAGAAATCAATTACAAGTTACAAGTAAAGCAAATACAAGAAACGCAAAGTGTTAAAAGTATATGCCACAACTTTTTGATGCACGCTGCGTTTGAAGCATTTCTACCCACTCCATCTTCATATCATACTCAAATCGCTCCTGTGGGGTCATAAGGGATGAATTCTTTAGTGCTTGAAGATCTTTGTACGCCTCCACAAGCTCAGCGGTGACATATTTCAGTCCTTCATCATCTGAGTTTTTTGGTTTTCCATGGTTATACCATGCTCCTTCTGAACCAACTGTTGTTGCTCTTCAAACCGTTGGTCCAAAACATCATCACGGCGTCGCTTTAACTCTTCTTGTCTCTTATATCTCTCCTCTGCTTTAGCTTCAACTCCCATTAACATTCCTGAAATAGTATCACTTAATAAAGTTTGTTGGTCATTGCTTCTTTCGTTGTCTTGGTTCATGACAACCTTCCGTTTACATGGCACGGGATTATTTCGTTGTCGTTGGTTCATGACAACCTTCCCTTTACGTGGCCTGGGCTTATCTGTCGATGCTGGGCCAGTGAAAAGTGGATTATGATCTTTGAAAGCGATCCAAGATGGATTGTCGGGACAAACAATGAAGTCCCAAAATCGATCTTGAGGTTCCTGTATTTGGGGACAATGGAACCTGAATAATAAAATCGCTAAAATAGAAGAAACGGTTACACACAATATATAACATATCATACATAACAAGTAAATTCTACAATCTCTACCACATAGGTTGCATTAAAATACACTCCCCCTCTGCTAGTCTCGCTAGCACCATCACGAGCAATTATCTATGTTACATTGTAATTCAAGGACACAATGCCCGAATGATGGGTATGCACCGGGACATATTCAGCACCTCATATGGCACGGATGGTTCCGTGTGGAACATTTCCCAAAACCCGAATATTGTCCGTTACGTATGAGAAATGATTCCATGCTGCGAATCACAAATGTGCCTCACCAAGAATTACAACGTTTTAGCTTTTAGACTCATCACATATGTTTTTTTACGTAGTTAATCTAACCACCTAAGTTCATTCACATATAAGGCTTCCTAAGGACAACTAGTCCTAGACAATCTAGGTTAACTACCTAGCACGTTGTAAAAGACATCAATGGCTAATAAACCAATGACTCCGCAAGGTCTAAACAACCACCTTCTAGGCTACCACCTTCTCCCCGCAGAGGGTCTCAGTTGTGGCGATTGATGCTAAGGCACCTGAAGTCGGAGGTTAGACTTTATCAATTAACATATAATGTTCCATAAGAATATTCAAGCCACATCATAACACAAGGAATAATACTTAGGTAGATAAATACTACCGTTGCGTATTATCATTATTACTATTATTCTGCTACCCTTTTCCCTGCTGCACCATTTTATTTTATTTTGCTTCAAAATTATCCAAACAACCTGCTGTTAAAGACCCGTTCCCTTCGCTTTTATTTTTCCACACAACAATCGAAACCAGTTTACAAATGTAGAGTCTATTACTATTATTATCTTATTCTATTTATCTATTCCCTTTTTTTTCCCTGCAATTGCAACCCCTTTTTTTCTTCTTTCTGTACGGTCTACAGCCATGCATCAAGTTCCCTCTTTTCTTTTATACCTTATTTCGGTGATTCCCGGCAACAATTATATCTAAAATAAATAAATAAAGAAACAACCCTATAACATATAAAATTGCAACTGTAACATCCCGACTTTTCAGAAAAGGGTAAAAGAGTCTTTTAACAAATTCAGGTTTTTCGGGTTATTTAATTAAACGATTTGAAGTATACTTATATATATATATATATTTTGTTATATAAGAGAGAAAAACCAGATTTTTGTTAAGCAAGGGTGTTTTAGTAAAAAGGGGTTTATTTTGGAAGTGGGTATTTAAGGTTAACCTAACACTAATCTCCTAAACCTAATTAGAAATCGTTTTCACGTTTCCCCCTCCTCTCCCGCGCAAGTGAGAAAGAAAAGGGAGAGACTAGAAGAGTTCTTCAACCATCAAAGGAAGGGTTGATCGTTTTTTTCCGAGCAAATTCAAGAGTTGGAATCGTCGTGTAGAGGACGGCGTTTTGCCTTCGGTTTGGTTGTATTGCAATGCTTTTCTCTCGAGTTTTGATCTCGGTTGGTGGCTGCGGTTAGGTAAGGAGAACCCTTACGTTTGCGGTTTTTGATTATACATTGGTTGTGTTGAATTCTTGTTGCTTTGGTGATCTAAATTGTGTTAATTTGATGCCTAAATGATGGGTGATGTTCGGTATGGGTGGTAGTTTAATTCGAGTGTTTTTGGTCAGGAAAGTTTGGGTTTTTGTTTGAAAAACGGATGAATACGATGATGTGCAAAATCAGTTTCTGGAAAATCGCCAGGTCGGACGGGCGTCCGGTTTCCTGGACGGGCGTCCAACCTTGGACGAGCGTTTGGATACCTCGGACGGGCGTCTGAGGTGAAATTTTGATACAGGATTGAAAGGGGAATGTCTGGACGGGCGTCCACTCTTTTGGACGAGCGTCCAGGGACTTCAGACGGGCGTCTGGTCCTTCGACGGGCGTCCACCCGGAGCCGGTCTTCCGGCCTTTGTTTAATTTTGGCTTTCAACTATCGTTTAGGGTTGTTTAATCAACCTTAAACCCTTTTAAGTGTATTACCATTTTATGATAACACCTTTAAACCTTACTTAGGATAGAATTGGTCTCTTGATCATGATGAGTGGTGTCGGTAAGGGAGTGTTATCTAAACGAACTAGGACGGTTAGTTAATCACCTATTACTACACACCTTGCTAGATAAAAGATTAAACACCATGTGGTCTTGGGTAGATCCTGAAGATCTATAGCGTGATGTGTGAACAGACAGTCAAAGTGAGTGTCCTATCGGCCTGCAGGCCTATAGGCATCGCCGTATGTTCATACTATCGGAACCGGTGATTGTATCCTGAAGATTTCAATACGTTCCGGGGTTATTGTATCCTGAAGATTTCAATATGTCACGTTCCACCTTGGTAGCATGTTGTAACAAAGATAAGCTAAGTAGCTACAGTTTAGGCATATTGGGAGATGTAACCTTTATGCGTAGAATCGAGTTTGTCTTGTCTTTTCAATTGAAATCTAATAATAAACTTTGTATATTCTAAGCTTAAACGTACTTCTCTTCCTTACTGAGTATTACATACTTACCCTTTGTGCATTTCTGTTATATGTGCTTGGGGGTGAGAAGGCGGACAGGATTGCGAGTTTTACGAGGAGTATGTTCCCGAGGAGGATCTCTGAGCTTGACATTTATTTTTATGCACTTTCATTTACGCATGATATGATGCACTGTTTTATATACTTTGTTCATAGTACTTTGGGATGACGTGTGTTCATCTCTATTTCTTATTTCATAGTATTCGTTTGGACTTTCGAGGGACTTCAGTTGTATTGTTTTGACACACTTTCAGCTTTTAGTACTTTTTCTTATTCTAGCATCTTTATGGACATTTATTACCCGAGCAATAAATTTCCGCGCGCTTCGATTGTATTGATTGTAGGCTTACATGTATAAATGAATTAATTTTTATTTATATATGTGCCGAACGTCGTATTTCCGGATAAGGGCTCGGTGTCCGGGAGTGGGGCGTTACAGTTGGTATCAGAGAGAAGCGTTCCTTGCTTTTCTAGGCTTCCCTTCCTTAAGGTAAGACCTTTAAGACTGCTTAGTAACCATTCTGACTTCTTTGATCTTTCAGAATTGCAGGAATTCATAGAAGTTTCTTTGCTGACCTAAACTTTTGTTTTTTTTAAGATAAGGTATCTTAGATCTTTTAGAACCTTTCTGACTTCTTTTGTTCTTGGTGGCAAATCGTAAAACTAGGAATCTTTAGACCTTGGTCAAGTTTCACTAGGACCAGGTGAAGGGTCTTCCTAGGCAAAGGTTAGTTAGAGTTCCAAGCTCACATCCTTTATGTGATGCCCTCTAGTGTTCCTTCTAGGATCTTTAGCAGAACCCTTCTCTTCTTTTGGAGCTTCTAGACTTTTCTCCTTTTGCTCTTTTCTTGGAGGATTTAAAGTTTTCTTATTGCGACCTTTTGATTCAATCATTACCTTGATTTTGTATTTTGGTGTTATGCAAAACGAGTAAAACAACTTTGTTCACGTTTCTATATGTCTTTTAATATTACTTCTGATGTTTCAAAAATTCTATAAATTTGCAGTCACTTAGGAAATTGCCTTATCTACATTTCCTATTTTGTCATCAACTTAGTTTCCAATATGGATTGTTCATAAATTGTTTAACATGGAGGAGTACTCTGTTCAGAAAATTCTGCAGCGGTACTCTTACTTATGAGTCTGTTTTGAATAAGCTAAACATCTTCAAATGACTTTAATTTTTGATATGTTGTAGAAAACTCTCTGATCTGCAATTTTTGTTTTGGAGTCAAGTGCTAATTCTTTCTAGTTTGAGTTCAATCTGCAAATTAATGCAGATTTTAAATTTCTAAAAGTTTTGACAGCTTGCAGCAGTTGACGAAAATAATTATTTTTAACCAACTTATGCTTTTCCATAAATTCTGAATTTTGTGTAGCATATGTAAAGCTTGTATACCTACAACTTTTCTTTTTACATCTTGTTCAAAATTAATTTGGGTTACTTTGTGCAAGTCAATCATTTCATGGTTGATGTATGTACTTAAACTCTTAAAACCCTTTTAAGTACTTGTTCATGAAAGGCCATACAACATTCTTTCACCTTGGAAGTTTAGGTGTGGGGTAGTATGTGTTGGGAAGGCTTTGAAGCATAAGACCCTAACTTACTTGTTATCCAAAATAAGAAGTTTAGTGAGTAGATATTAAGTGTTGTAGATTTAATACCCTTTTGTGACAAGAAACACTTACATGGTGACTTTCCAATCCCATGTTTTCTTTAACGAGGTACTTTTTATAATCATTTGGACTCACACTTAGTTACCTCGATTTCAAATGTTTTTCCCCTTGCATACTATTTGTGACCAATGTGGTAGTGGATCATCCGTTTGAAACTTTTGAACTCGGTAAGAGTTCTTCCATGGCGAAGTTTCATTTTTCAAGTGTGCGCATACTTTGATGTTTTTTTTATGAAGATGTTTTCATAGTGTCAAATGCTTGATTTAAAGGAAATGAGTTTCTCATCCTTTGAACTATTTGAACTGGCAACTGCATACCCTTTCATTGCATCATGTTTAGCAAATTCGGGTCAATACACTTTTACATCCTAGTGATTACCTTCAATGCATCCCATACACGATGTTTTGGTGCAGAAAACTTTTGTTTAAAGACTCAACTCTTTTATTAGAATTTTATACATTTCGAAAACGGGTGGAAAGATCAAACTTTCTCAAAACATCCATTTTAATTACATAATTCTTTGTCTTCCGGTAAGAATACGTGGACAACCATTCCTTACCAAAGTGTTATTTAGTAACTCCAGGCTACTTTTAAAAAAAAAAAATTATATACATGTGTTCAAAAGTTCTATCGATAATTACTTTCAAGATACTGCATCTTTTACTCCCTATGAAATTTTTGTCTTTGAATAAGCGAGTAGTTGAACCTCCCTTACAACTCATGCACGTCTTTTAAAGCTACGTTTGATAAAGGATTTTAGCATGAAACTTATTTTGTTAAGAGTTTTCCTCGACAAAGAAAAAAATTTTACTACATGTGTTAAGTTGTTTTGTTTTATTCTAAACCTTCTTTCTTCAAATTGGAAGAAATGACTTTCTGATATTTTATTTTAAGAACAAAGGGTTGTCCTTATCATTTGAACACTTTCCCCTTCAATTCAAAACCTTTTAACAAAATCACAATAGTCCTTATTGTGTGAATCTTTGAACGACACAAAAACATGCACTATTCGAAACTCTTGTGTTTTCTTTACTCAGTCGTCACTTATGATTTCTTCACGAAGCACTTCTCCGGTTTACCTTTATCTTTGAACCTTTGGAGAAGATGTTTTCCCTCTTTCAAAAATAATATTTTAAGCGCAACGGTTGTTGAAAGAAATAGATTATGCATTTTCTGAATTCTTTTGCTTTCTTTTCCACGTTATCATTCATGACCCCTTTCGCAACATTTCACCAATTTACTTGGATTCTCAGCATGAAATCTTTCGAAAGAATATTATTCGTCTTCAAATTTTTTATATATATATATATTTATTATATGTATATGTACATATTTGAATAATATTTGAGACTTCTTCTACTTACTTTCTATTGAACTCTTTAATAGCAAGTTTGTCTTTCCTTTGCATTCAATCATACCACTAACTTCAAGAGAAAGGAAAATGTTCCAATCTGGATTTTGTAGAATGACCTCTGGCTGTGATAAATGTCTCGGTCGAGTACTTTTGTTTTTAGTGACTTATCACAAGTACCCTCATATAGGCAAATTTTATATATCATCCATTTTGCATTATCTAAACAAATGTTTTATTATATGCATGTGAACCAAGTTCAATCCGTCTTCATTTTGTGTTATACATCTCAAGATTTTCCTACTTGCTATCTCCCTTAGTAGTTTCAAATTTTCAAAATATTTGCATAACCATTCTTACCTTCCTTCGGAATCAAAGTGAGGACAAGTTTAAAACTTTGTTTCTTATAGATGTGTTGTTTAAAAATAAACTCTTTCACAACTCCAATATTCTCGTTGGACTATAAAATTATGGTTGCCTTGATAAACTCACCGTCGAAAGTCGTTTTCTTGTCTATAGGAAAGCCTTATAAGGTTGGTAGAAGATTTTATATGGTTACCTTTTGGAGACTAGTAAAGATTGAAGTTTGTCTATGGTTTGGGTGTGTTATAGATGGTTTAGTCTTGAATTGATAACAAGGCGGAATTGAAGTTCTTTAAGTTAATAGTTAGTTTCTTGAGGGTAAGGCGAATGTATAGATCGAGTAACTTTTGTGTAAGTCTGGAAACTTCTGTAAGGGTGATGAATGGACAAAAAAACCTGGAAGAATACTACATGTTAACTAGAGGATTGGCATGACTTTTGGGACAAAGTGTTATAGGAGGAGTTTAAGAAGTTAGGTTAGTAGAGTTGAGCATAAGGTAGATGAAAGGTGTGAATAAGATAGAATGGTGCTTGGGTCTGAAGTGCAAGATTAGTTGTGTGGAAAGTACTGAAGTCTTGTCGATGAAATTACTAAGGTTCAAATCAGTTGGAGATAACATTGGTGTGTTTTTGAAAAAGAACTAGAAGGTACGCAAACTGGTATCTAAGATGAGAGTGGTGTTGGTTCTGGCAAGTTTCGTGGACGAAACTTCTTTAAGGGGGGAAGAATGTAACATCCCGACTTTTCAGAAAAGGGTAAAAGAGTCTTTTAAAAAAATCAGGTTTTTCGGGTTATTTAATTAAACGATTTGAAGTATACTTATATATATATATATATATATTTTGTTATATAAGAGAGAAAAACCAGATTTTTGTTAAGCAAGGGTGTTTTAGTAAAAAGGGGTTTATTTTGGAAGTGGGTATTTAAGGTTAACCTAACACTAATCTCCTAAACCTAATTAGAAATCAGTTTTCACGTTTCCCCCTCCTCTCCTGCGCAAGTGAGAAAGAAAAGGGAGAGACTAGAAGAGTTCTTCAACCATCAAAGGAAGGGTTGATCGTTTTTCTGAGCAAATTCAAGAGTTGGAATCGTCGTGTAGAGGACAGCGTTTTGCCTTCGGTTTGGTTGTATTGCAGCAGCTTTTTTCTGAGTTTTGATCTGGTTGGTGGCTGCAGTTAGGTAAGGAGAACCCTTACGTTTGCAGTTTTTGATTATACATTGGTTGTGTTGAATTCTTGTTGCTTTGGTGATCTAAATTGTGTTAATTTGATGCCTAAATGATGGGTGATGTTCTGGTATGGGTGGTAGTTTAATTCGAGTGTTTTTGGTCAGGAAAGTTTGGGTTTTTGTTTGAAAAACGGATGAATACGATGATGTGCAAAATCAGTTTCTGGAAAATTGCCAGGTCGGACGGGCGTCCGGTTTCCTGGACGGGCGTCCAACCTTGGACGAGCGTCTGGATACCTCGGACGGGCGTCTGAGGTGAAATTTTGATACAGTATTGAAAGGGGAATGTCTGGACGGGCGTCCACTCTTTTGGACGAGCGTCCAGGGACTTCAGACGGGCGTCTGGTCCTTCAGACGGGCGTCCACCTGGAGCTGGTCTTCCAGCTTTGTTTAATTTTGGCTTTCAACTATCGTTTAGGGTTGTTTAATCAACCTTAAACCCTTTTAAGTGTATTACCATTTTATGATAACACCTTTAAACCTTACTTAGGATAGAATTGGTCTCTTGATCATGATGAGTGGTGTCGGTAAGGGAGTGTTATCTAAACGAACTAGGACGGTTAGTTAATCACCTATTACTACACACCTTGCTAGATAAAAGATTAAACACCATGTGGTCTTGGGTAGATCCCGAAGATCTATAGCGTGATGTGTGAACGGACGGTCAAAGTGAGTGTCCTATCGGCCTGCAGGCCTATAGGCATCGCCGTATGTTCATACTATCGGAACCGGTGATTGTATCCTGAAGATTTCAATACGTTCCGGGGTTATTGTATCCTGAAGATTTCAATATGTCACGTTCCACCTTGGTAGCATGTTGTAACAAAGATAAGCTAAGTAGCTACAGTTTAGGCATATTGGGAGATGTAACCTTTATGCTTAGAATCGAGTTTGTCTTGTCTTTTCAATTGAAATCTAATAATAAACTTTGTATATTCTAAGCTTAAACGTACTTCTCTTCCTTACTGAGTATTACATACTTACCCTTTGTGCATTTCGTTATATGTGCTTGGGGGTGAGAAGGCGGACAGGATTGCGAGTTTTACGAGGAGTATGTTCCCGAGGAGGATCTCTGAGCTTGACATTTATTTTTATGCACTTTCATTTACGCATGATATGATGCACTGTTTTATATACTTTGTTCATAGTACTTTGGGATGACGTGTGTTCATCTCTATTTCTTATTTCATAGTATTCGTTTGGACTTTCGAGGGACTTCAGTTGTATTGTTTTGATACACTTTCAGCTTTTAGTACCTTTTCTTATTCTAGCATCTTTATGGACATTTATTACCCGAGCATTAAATTTCCGCGCGCTTCGATTGTATTGATTGTAGGCTTACATGTATAAATGAATTAATTTTTATTTATATATGTGCCGAACGTCGTATTTCCGGATAAGGGCTCGGTGTCCGGGAGTGGGGCGTTACAGCAACAATAAATAAACACACACTTAATACCGTTGAACACCCCCTTACCTTGCTACAGATAAAATTGATCCAAGAATCAAACCAAATTCCAAAATCCTGTGATCTCCTTCGGTTCTACGAACAATCTACAAACCCAATGTACAACTACGATTACTAGGAAATTCTGATCGACTCATGACGTCTAATTCGCAAGAACTATCAAGAACGATCGAATCTAATAATTAAGGATAGGAAGGAAAACTTACCGAAAAACATAACGGTTGGTATCGAAACGATCGCCTCCTCGCGCTGATCAATTTCTTCTACTATGGTCTGCACCGAAAATCAACCTTTAAGCCCCGAATTTGGGATACAGTGTCTGAACCTTTTTTTCTTTTCTTGTACAGGTCGCCTCCTCCAAATTTTTTTTTGCAGAAGAAAAGAAAAGATTGCCGTGTAAAAAAACTAAGGAGTAATTTAGGTAATGGTTCCTTTTATACCCATTAATTAAAATCCATTAAAATAAATTCTTTTTAATTAAATAAATAGGTTAAATAATATTAGGTTATAGTACATATATCCAATTACCATCTTACCCATTTCTGAAAATTCGGGGTGTCTTCTGTCTTTAGGGCAGGGATAGATCTCGTCTATCAAAATGTAGAGACACTTGGACTGTACGTGGACGTGTATTAGAGAATGTGTACGTTAGACTGACCCACTTACACGGTTAAGTGTCACACTATGTGGCGGTTGTGTAATTATCATTTGGACCGGAGTCTTCATGGCATCACGGTGTAGATTGTCATGCTTTGACACTATTGAGGTTTCCCCTAGCCACGGGGCGATCATGCGGTAGTGATTGGGTATGATATTGAAGCATGCGGAGTATACATGATTGGTCGTCTATGAATTGTTATATGATAACGTCCTTAGTATTAAAATGTGATAGAGAAACCATGATAGTCGATTATGGTTCATGAGATCTCTAATCACTTTAATAAGTTTGATACTTAAATGTCTCTTGGCTTATGTACTATCAAACAGGGCATTGACAGTGCAAACAGACTAGCACATATTAGATGTCTTCTATCTTTAAGGGCAGGGATAGATCTCGTCTGTACGTGGACGTGTGTTGGAAATGAAATTTATGTATTGATGATAATTCATCATATTTATTCTAAGTATTATCTTAACCCCATTGATGAAGTGCTGAAGCTAGCTGTTATAGTGAAAGGTTGAAAGATGTCTAGAACTGAATGTATAAGTTTTACTAGAGTCTGATATTTGTATAGGTTACATCAGACAAGCATTGTAGTAGTTAGAGTGTCGTGAAACTGAAAACTGGAAGTCATTTAGAAAGCAGGAAATCGTCAAGATAAACTGATTGACAAACTGACTCAGACTACACCAATATAGAACAGAAGAAGATAAGTTTGTTGAGGGACACAAACTCAGTTGGCTTATCTAGAAGATTGAAGAACTGAGGGTCACATACTCAGTTAAAAAGATTGAAGAACTGAGGGTTCAAACTCAGTTTACATGTCGAGACTGTAAAGTTAGAATTCAGGCAAGTTTGTGGTGACCTGAACTGACTTTATGGATCTTGAACGAAGACCTAAGAGTCATAATGACAATGAACTCTTAGATGATATTTGCTTATGGTGTACTCTGGTTAAGTCAATTATAATCAGATGAAAAATTGGAGTACTGATATTTGAAGAAGGGTAAAATCTCAGTAATGCTCCAAGTTAGTCAAGAAACTGACAACTGACGAACTTAGTATAAAACTGATCAGGAAACTCAGGATTATAAGTCAGTCATCTATCAAACTGATAGTACAGTCGAACGTTGTAAAGAAAGCATTTTTATTGGATGAAATACTGACACATCAGAACGTTCATAAAATATAGCCGTTACAAATAGCCTTTGATACAATTCGAAGTCAAGTAAATGAACGTTAGATCCTACACTATAAATAGAGGACTTTGCACCAAGAATAAATAGTGAAATTATTAAGATCAACAAGAAGTATGTGTGCACAAGTCTAAGTTCATTCGAATTGATATCATTATCTGCGATAACAAGATCTATCAAGAAATCTTCCAAGTGTTCAAGCCACATAGATTTATCAAGAATCATACACTTAGAAGAACCACAGACAAGAATCAATTTATTGATTCTCAACCCAACATTGATTCTTAATCAAAGGTTCAGACTGTGAAGCAAACTGGGAAGGTTTTGCCAAGGACAGTTGTCACAACAGTCGGGTAGACTATGTTTGTGGTGGTTGCTGGTGAAGAGGCATACGTAACCCTTCAAGGAGCAGTGTTCAAGCAATTGAAGAGCAGCAATTCTACCTGTTCTACAACTGTTTAGATAGTGAAGCTAGGATTAGCCAAGGACTATTGTTTAGGACTTTTTGTAACAGCTCACCTCAAGAAGTTTTAGTGGAATTTTCCTCCTACACCACATGGGAAGAGAGGACTGACAGGATTACATCACCTGGAACCTCTATAATATTTGCCTCATTACGTTACGCATTTTTTACTTACTCAGCATTTATTTACAGCATTCTGAGAATTGATTGTTACACACCTCACAGCTCACAAACTGACATTCAACAGAATTCATTTTAGCACACTCAGCTTTCGCATAGAATAACAAGATCAAGAAAAAGTCTAGAATTATATCCGCTGCCGGTTGACTCAGTTCTGCTTATGTCAGTTTGACTTAAACTCAGCTCAGTCAGCTTAACTCCACACAAGTTATAACTGAACCTTAATTTGTTTAAAATCCAGTTTTAGGGACAAGTTTATTCACCCCCCTCTAAACTTGTGTTAGCCTTTCCAAGGGACCAACAATTGGTATCGGAGCGATGTTTCTTTAACAAGCCATTGTTAAAAGCTCATTTGCTCTAAATCTCCTCTAGTAGTTCTCATTAGAAAGCTCAGTTTCTAGTTTTCACTCACTCACAATGGATAACAATCAGTATGCAAGACAGATGCTTATGTGTAACATGGATAGGTTTGACGAGTACAAACGTTGTATGCAGGCTTTTCTAGCTGTTACTCATGACGAGATGATGGACGTGCTCACTGATGGACCAATTCAGATCACTTACAAGAAAACTGATGGTGAAAGACAAGTTCGAGTTCCAAAGCCCAAAGCCGAATGGACTAGTGATGATCGCAAGCGAAATAATCTCAACAATGTTGCTATGGACTTTATCCTCAGAACTCTTGACAGCAACATGTACTTGAAGGTGAAAGAATGCACAACTGCTAAGGAAATGTGGGACAAACTTCAGTTAGTTTGTGAAGGAACTGACTCAATCAAGGAGAACAATATCTCAGTTGCAAAGCAGAAGTTTGAGAATTTCAAGATGAAATCTGGAGAAACCATTGACCAAATAGAGGCAAGATTCAGTGCTATCATGGATGAACTAGATCTACTCAAGATTGAATACACAAAGAAAGTAATCAATACACGAATTTTGAAGGCCTTACCTATATGTTGGAAAATGAAGGTCACTGCTACGGAAGAATCTAGAAGACTTGATATAGAAGACTCCTTCAAAATCTTCTCAGATTTAAAAGCTTATGAATTCAGTGAAGATTTTACAAGCACAGCTGCATTAATCAAAGCTCTTGAAGTACCAAAGACCACAACACTTGCAGCAGCATCAAATGACTCTCAAGAAACATCCACAAACAATCTTCAATAGTTGGATGAAATGGAGGAACAAATGGCACTCATGATGAGTCAAATCAGAAGAATGAAGAATGGTCATCCTGTAACTCAGAAGTTTATCAAGAAGACTCCAGAAAAGAGAAATGATGATGAATATCTTTGTTTCAACTGTAAGAAGCCTGGACACTACAAAGATGAATGCCCAGAACTGAATGCAAAAAAGACTCAAGCTAAGAAGAACCGGCAGAATAGCATTATTAGCTGGAGATGAGTCTGACTACGAAGCTGGTACAGAAAGATTATCTGATGACACAGCTTTAATGGCACACATGGAAGATCCCAATGAGGTATGTGAATCAAACTCTAAATATAGCTCAGCTCATATTTCCATGCAAAATGCATGTTCTTCAACAGCCGATTCCAATCCAAAGAACTCAAAATTAGAAGAAACTCTTGACCAATTGATGAATCAGCTTGTCACCATACAAGCTGGTTATGAATCAATATAAAGCTGAGAAAGAAGCTCTTTTCTAGAAGTCAAAAGATTGAATGATGAACTGAACACGTTAAGACTAAGCAAAACTGATAAAGGAAAGAATCAGTGTAAGTCTCGCATCGACAAAGAAGAATCGAATCTTTTGCTCAATCTAGTTCAGCAACTGGATTCAAATCAGGCAAGCCATATGAAGATAGAACTGGCTTAGGATTTGATACACAGCAAACTTTGAAGGGAGGAACAAGTAAAGTAACTGAAACTAATACCAAAACTGGTGTTAAGTTTGTAGCTGAACAATGTCCTCAAAATAAGAAGCATGCTGAACTAGTGAAACAAGTTCAACGTGAATCAGATCAGTCTCAGCATCAGTTTTCAAAGAAGTTAGCTATATACAACAACAGGGTCAATCAAAAGAGTAAATCAGCTGTACATCATGAAAATCGAAAAGGTAGATCAAGCTCGAATTTGAATCTGCGAAGCCGATCGAGCCAAGAACCAGAAAAACTTCAGTCAAAGTAAATCCAAGAATATCAATTATTCAAAGATTCACAAAGTCAGGGGGAAAGGCAGATTATTTCCAGCTGACGATGATTGGAATTTCTCTGAATATACCTTTAAAATTGGTAAAAGCAATCAAGACAGAAAACTTATCACAAGTGTCAATCCAAAAGTCAGCAGAGGAATCACTTCATTCCTCAGCCTAAACCTCAGTACCAATGTCAGAACAGACCTCAGTACAAAAGAAATGATGGTTATGATTCAAGTGTTAATAATAGAAAACATCATGGAAATCGGTTTCAGTCAAAGGATCTGAGAAATCCTGTAAATAAGACACAGTCCAAACATAGATACTATGGGAGTGTGGCTTATATATATGAAAACATGTGCAACAATATCAGAAGGATACCTAAAGGGTATATTCCCATAGTTGTACTGACAACTGACCCCCATGGACCCAAATAGAGTTGGGTACCTAAAAATGTTTAATTTATTTTAGAGGATATATGGTACTTTGACAGTGGTTGCTCATGACACATGACAAAGAGCAAAGACTGTCTAAGTAATTTTATTTCCAAGGATGGACCTAAGGTTAACTTTGAAAGTAAAGACAAACCTAGATTCACCAAAGGTTATGGTACCTTTATCAGAACTGGACTTACAATCAAGAATGTATCGTATGTAGAAGGATTTCATTACAATCTACTCAGCACCAGTCAATTCTGTGATATGGGATACAAGGTCAATTTTGATAAAGATTTCTACGTTATCATCAGTGAAACAACATTTCAAGTTGTTTTAGCCGGAAGAAGGAAAGAGAATATGTATGTTGTAGACTGGACTACAGCTATTGCAGAAACCTATTTACTTGTGCATACCAAATCAGAAATTAGCTGGTTATGGCACAAGAAACTAAGTCATCTAAACTTTGATGACATCAACACCCTTGTCAAGAAATAGTTAGTCATTGGAATACCAGAAATCTCTTACAAGAAGGATAGCTTATGTGATGCTTGTCAGCAAGGAAAGCAAACAAAAGCAAGTTTCAAGACAAAATCTCAACATTCAACAACCATAGTCCTGGAGCTACTACATATGGATTTATTTGGACCTATTACTCCAATTAGCATCAGTGGAAAGAAGTATACATTGGTTGTAGTAGATGATTTTTCAAGATACACTTGGGTTATCTTATTGACCAAGAAAAGTGAAACCAAGCAAAGACTTACTGAACTACTCAATAGGCTTCAAAATCAGAAAAGTCTATCAGTTGTGAAGATAAGATCATATAAAGGAACTGAATTCCTCAACAAAGTGATTATTGAATACTGTGAAGAAAATGGTGTTTTACATCAACTTGCTGCCACAGCAACACCTCAACAGAATGGTGTAGCTGAAAGAAGAAATAGAACACTCAAAGAAGCAGGAAGGACTATGATCTGTGAAGCAAAACTGCCTGAAAGGTAACAGAGCTCTCATGAATAAAAGGCATGAGAAGACTCCTTATGAAATTTGGAATGGAAGAAAGCCAAATGTTTCTTACTTTCATGCTTTTGGAAGAAAATGTTTCATACATAATAATGGAAAAGATCAACTTCATGTTTTTCAGCCCAAAGCTGATGAATGAATTTTTTTTGGGATATTCAAGTGTCAGCAAAGCATTTAGAGTACTAAATAAAATGACACTCAAGCATGAGGAATCAATACATGTGGTATTTGATGAACCAAATTTTCCTGGTGGAATAACTGAAGACAGACCATAATCTATTTCTCAGTCTCAGTTACCAGTCCTGCCAGAATCAGTTTTTGTTGACATTGGAAGACTAAGGATTTCGGAATCTTCAGATCAAGATCAGTCTCAGTTTCCAACTATATAACAACCTACTCATGAACAACATGATTCTGACTCAGTTGAAGAAAATCAAGAACCAGTTCTTGAAGAACCAGTTGGACAAAATATAGATCCCTTGGTGCAAGCCCCAGTACATCAATGGATGATGGATCACCCTGAAGAACAAGTAATTGGTGATACTCAAGCTGGTGTTCGAACAAGACATCAACTAGATGCAATGATTGCATGCTTTCTATCTCAATTCGAACCTAAAGAGATAGAAAAAGCTTTGAAAGATCTAGATTGGATACTAGCTATGTAAGAAGAACTGAATGAATTCGAAAGAAATCAAGTATGGGAATTGGTAGAGAGACCAGTTCATATGAATATCATTGGAACCAAATGGGTTTTCAGAAACAAACTTGATGAAGATGGGAATATCATCAGAAACAAAGCTAGACTTGTAGCTAAAGGATATTCTCAAGCAGAAGGCATAGATTTTGATGAAACTTATGCACCAGTTGCAAGATTGGAAGCAATTAGACTATTTCTTGCCTTTGCAGCTCATAAAAAGTTCAAAGTATACCAGATGGATGTTAAAAGTGCATTTTTAAATGGAATACTTGAAGAAGAAGTTTATGTTCAACCACCACCTGGATTCGAGATCAAAGATCAAGCTGACAAAGTTTTCAGACTAAGGAAAGCTCTTTATGGACTTAAACAAGCACCATGAGCTTGGTATGAAACTCTATCTCAGTTTCTAGTGGATAATGGATTTATCAAAGGAACCATCGACAAGACTTTATTCAGAATGAAAAATGAAGAAAGCACTCTTCTTGTTCAGATTTATGTTGATGACATTATTTTTGGATCAGAAAATGAACAGTTATGTGAGAAAATTTCAAGTTTAATGAAGAGCAAATTTCAAATGAGTATGATGGGAGAATTGAATTATTTTCTTGGATGACAAGTTAAACAATTATATGATGGAATTTTTATTCACCAAACCAAATATACAAGAGAACTTATCAAAAAGTTTGGTATGGAAAAATCAGCTAGAATTTCTACACCAACGGGGACCAACATCAGACTAGATGAAGACAAAGAAGGCAAAGATGTTGATCAAACACTTTACAGAAGAATGATTGGAAGCTTACTCTATCTTACAGGAAGTAGGCCAGATATATCCTTTACTGTTGGTGTATGTGCAAGATTTCAGTCGAAACCAAAGGAAAGTCATCTTACAGTTGTTAAAAGGACCTTGAAGTATTTGAAAGATACAGATGGAGTTGGAATTTGATATTCAAGAGAAGGAGAATTCAAACTAATATCCTACTTAGACTCAGATTATGCAGGATGCAAAGTGGACAGAAAAAGCACATCAGGCAAATGTCAGTTGCTAGGAAATAGACTTGTGTCATGGTTTAGCAAAAAGCAAAATTCAATTTCAACTTCAACAGCTGAAGCTGAGTATATAGCAGATGGAAGTTGTTGTGCTCAAGTCTTATGGATCAGACAGCAATTAAGATATTATGGGATAGAAGAAGGAACAATTCCCATTATGTGTGATAACACAAGTGCAATTGCAATAATTGACAATCCAGTTTTGCACATAAAACATATTGATGTACGACATCATTTTATAAGAGATCATGCAGAGAAAAAGGATATTACAGTTCTTTATGTACCTACTGAAGATCAGTTGGCTGATATCTTTACAAAGCCATTGGACAAAGAAAGGTTTACCAAATTAAGAAATGAGTTGGGCATAATAACAGTCAGTTAAGTCAGTTTATGCTAGAAATTCGTCAAGGGGATTGATCTTTGTTCTGCTGGGTGCACACACTTAACAGATCAGTCATTGACATCAACAATTTCAAAGTGACTAACTGAAACTGAAGCATTAACTGATATTTGAACATCAGTCAACTTTTGTCAAAGGTTGATAAGATAAAAGCAACAGCGGTTATATCGCCTTTAATTACCGCAGTTTTTGTCAGAATATGTTACGTGTACACCCCATTACTGTCAGAACAGTACATGCATCGGTTACTAAAACCATCATGGAATTTGGAAAGTTGTACCAATCAACCGCCAGTACATTACCCCTATATATCCAACCTCCACTCAAATTTTCTCAAAAACAAAATAAAAAATTTCTTTTCATCCCAAATTCAAACGTTTTCACACTAAACCCAGAAATGGCCGCCTCAAAGAAATCTCAAGAAGAAAGATTGATCACAGATTTAGATGTCTATACATTTGAGATTTATGAAGCTATGTGCAGCAACACTCTACTTGCAAGTTATATCTGCGAGAAGATCCAGAAACAACCAGGATTAAGAAGCATTCTGGAAGTCACTTTCAACGACAAACGTGATGTGGAAGGAATTTTGCAATTCTGGGAAAACATGCGTTTGGTAAGAGACTCCCTCTTTACTAAGGTTCGTGGAGATCAAATCATTATCAATGAACGAGTCATGAAGTCACTATTTGGTTTCACAACTCCACCGGTGACATTAATAGACTTGGCTTGTCTAACATTGAAAACGGACGCCTTTCTTAGGCAGATTTCATTATCTAAGGAACCAGCAGAAGTTGGTATTCATATTGATAAACTCAAGCCAGAATTTGGACTCCTCAGTAGATGGCTCAGCAGACATGTTAATGGAAAATCCAAAGGAATCAATATATTATCCGATGACAGTGCTTATCTGATGAACGTAATCTGGGATGAACTAGAATTCAATTGGGCCGGTTATGTCATCAATCAGATAAAGAAACAACATTTAACTGAATTAGAAAGTGTGCAGAAAGCTAAAGCTGAAGGACAAATAACTATTGGCAGATTCCGACTGAAGAAATCACTCAGTGGAGTCATTCAATACTATTTGGAGAAACTCAAGGCAGGGAAGAAAGCAAAACAAACTGCAGCCGCAACTACTGATACAGAACAAATTGTAGCAGTTGAAAGTTCAAGAAGAACTACTTCCCAACCTGAAGCCAGACAGAAAATTGTGTCTAGCAGGAAGCTGAACACAAATGAGTCAAGCGGAAAGCTGACTCAGCAAGAGAAAAATCAGTTGTCAAATGTTTATACCAGGTACTTCAAATAAGCAAGCACCAACTGAGGGGGAACTACAACAACTGACTGTTGAAACTATAAGGAAATATATTATTGCTGATGATACTTCTCAGTCACAACAATCTCAGCACCATTCAAATCAGCAACCAGCCCTAATTTTTGAAGCTGATAAAATCGTCAAGCTGATGAAGATGAAGCTCAAACCAGAAGAATCTCGTGATGCTACCTTACAAACTGAAGAAAATTTACTCTTGGAGAAACTTGAAATTAGAGACCTATATACTCTATTTCCTATATCAGAGTTTCTAGCAAATTGCTTCAGTAGATTCAATAAAGTAGCCCAACGAAGAGAATCAGCCACATCATCTATTCCCAAGGATTCTTTAAAGAAGAAGGATGATTATGAAGATGATAATTCAAAGAAAGAAGCTGATTTGACTAAAGATTGGCAGACAGATACTCAACCACAAATCCAAGATCTGCAAACTGTAACTCAGCAAGAAGAATTGCCAGTTGGAAATCAAACAACTAACAATCAGCAAGCAGCTGTTGAACCTGATAATCAATAACTTATGGTAATTGAAGATATCACTCAGTCTAAAGTTCAAACAGAAGACACATATGATCCTTCTGATATTTTGACAAAGGAAGAATTGAGCAAAGTTCATGAGAACTTAAAGATTGTGCTCAGCCAAGAGGATGCATACAATGGTTTTCTGACAAACATCTCTGGATATCTAGATTATAAAACGAATATAGATATCTCAGTTCATGCAAGACTAGAGATGATTTATAAGTCAAGTTCAAGTTCTGCTTCAGAAATTTTGACACTCAAGGAGAAGCTTGAAGACTCAACCGCAATAGATAGGGAAACGCATGCTCAGGCTCACTGGCATTTAAATCAGCACATCTACGGGTTAGAGAATCAGCTCAAAAAAGTACTTGCTTCTCAACAACGTATCTCAGCCCGACCAAAAAGCAACCCATGCTTTGGTAGATCAATTGTATGATGCCAAAAAGGGGGAAGCTGAAGAGGAAAAGCTGAAGCTAGTCAAAGAAAAGAAGCAACTTGAAGACGAATTGGAGAAATATAAATCAGCAACAGATCCAATGTTTTTAAAGAAGGAATTAACCAATGAGCAGCTCATTGAGAAATATAGTCAACCTGAAGAAATGAGAGCTACTCTAACATATGATATGTGGTTAAAATTTGTCAAAGATCAAAATCCTATCAAATCCAAGTACAAGGACAAGACTATTGAAGAATCCTTGAACTACTTTCTATCTGACGTATATCACAATCAGAAGATGGCACAATATAAGCTGATCAAGAGGATTGAAGACAAACTGAAAATAAGAGACAAAGTTGAACAAATGAAAGCTGATGTAGTAGAGTTTGAAAATTACTACAAGCATGAACCAACTTTACCAAAGTTAATTTTATGGAGCATGATGGAAAGAAGGAAGTCAAGTGGACTATAATAAGACTTTTACTAAGGAAGACTCTAAGCTAGAGTATGATTTTCGTATTCACGACAAAGAGATGAAGTTTATCTCAGTTACACAAAAAGCATAGAAAAGAGCTTAGCCTCTGATTAAATTTATTTGAACAAAGTGTAACTATTCCAGTTTTTGCATATTCTAATGAAATCCAGTTTTTCCTTATTTTACATTGTTTTGATCTTTAAGCTTTTCTTTAGGGAGAGTTTTGGCATCATCAAAAAGGGGGAAATTGTTAGAAATAAAATTTATGTTTTGATGATAATTCATCATATTTATTCTAAGTATTATCTTAACCCTATTGATGAAGTGCTGAAGCTAGCTGTTATAGTGAAAGGCTAAAAGATGTCTAGAACTGAATGTATAAGTTTTACTAGACTATGCTATTTGTATAGGTTACATCAGACAAGCATTGTAGTAGTTAGAGTGTCGTGAAACTGAAAACTGGAAGTCATTTAGAAAGTTGGAAATCGTCAAGATAAACTGTTAGACAAAACTCAGACTACACCAATATGGAATAGAAGAAGATAAGTTCGCTGAGGGACACAAACTCGGTGTTATCTAGAAGATTGAAAAACTGAGGGTCACAGACTCAGTTATAGAAGATTGAAGAACCGAGGGACCAAACTCAGTTTACATGTCGAGACTGTAAAGTTAGAATTCAGGCAAGTTTGTGGTGACATGAACTGACTTTATGGATCTTGAATGAAGACCTAAGAGTCATAAGGACAATGAACTCTTAGATTATATTTGCTTATGGTGTACTCTGGTTAAGTCAATTATAATCAGATGAAAAATTGGAGTACTGATATTTGAAGAAGAGTAAAATCTCAGTTAATGCTCCAAGTTAGTCAAGAAACTGACAACTGACGAACTCGGATATAAAGCGATCGAAACTCAGGATTATAAGTCAGTCATCCATCAAACTGATAGTACAGTCGAACGTTGTAAAGAAAGCATTTTTATTGGATGAAATACTGACACATAAGAACGGTCATAAAATATAGCCGTTACAAATAGCTGTTCATACAACTCGAAGTCAAGTAAATGAACGTTAGATCCTACACTATAAATAGAGGACTTTGCACCAAGAATAAATAACGAAATTATTAAGATCAACAAGATGTTTGTGTGCACAAGTCTAAGTTCATTCGAATTGATATCATTATCTGCGATAACAAAATCTATCAAGAAATCTTCGAAGTGTTCAAGCCACTTAGATTTATCAAGAATCATACACTAGAAGGACCACAGACAAGAATCAATTTATTGATTCTCAACCCAACTTTGATTCTTAATCAAAGGTTCAAACTATGAAGCAAACTGGGAAGGTTTTGCCAAGGACAGTTGTCACAGCAGTCGGGTAGACTGTGTTTGTGGTGGTAGCAGGCGAAGAGGCATACGTAACCCTTCAAGGACCAGTGTTCAAGCAATTGAAGAGCATCAATTCTACCTGTTCTACAACTGTTTAGATAGTGAAGCTAGGATTAGCCACGGACTATTGTTTACGAATTTTTGTAACTGCTCACCTCAAGAAGTTCTAGTGGAATTTTCCTCCTTCTCCACAGGGTAAGAGAGGACTGACAGGATTACACCACCTGGAACCTCTATAATATTTGCCTTATTACTTTATGCATTTATTTACTTACTCAACATTTATTTACAGCATTCTAAGAATTGATTGTTATACACCTCATAGCTCACAAACTGACATTCAACGGAAATCAGTTTAGCACACTCAGCTTTCGCATAGAATAACAAGATCAATAAAAAGGCTAGAATTATATCCGCTGCCGGTTGACTCAGTTCTGCTTAAGTCAGTTTGACTTAAACTCAGCTCAGTCAGCTTAACTCCACACAAGTTATAATTGAACCTTAATTTGTTTAAAATCAAGTTTTTAGGGACAAGTTTATTCACCCCCCTCTAAACTTGTGTTAGCCTTTCCAAGGAACCAACAATTAGAGAATGCGTACATTAGACTGATCCACTTACACTGTTAAGTGTCATACTATATGATGGTTGTGTAATTATCCTTAGGATCACGGTGTGGATTGTCATGCTTTGACACTATTGAGGTTTCCCCTAACCATGGGGCGATCTTGCAGTAGTGATTGGGTATGATACTGAAGCATGCGGAGTATACATGTTAGGTTGTCTAGGTATCACGTACCCTATCAGGAGGGGTGAATATCCGAAAGTGCCTTCTTATAAGGAATGTCATACTTTCATGAATCTTTGCAAAGTGGAAGTAATTGAGTTACTTCAAGAGAGCATGATATCCAGATTATAAGATACGGTCGTTAATGCTTGACATTCGACGTACGACCATACGTATGGTTATTATTACAACGATATGATTCTATTTACACGCTAACCAAGCACATGAAAGGTAGAAGTCATTGTGTATTGACTCTTCTGATGATTGGGGGTGTTAGGAACATTTTGTTATGTTTTGATGATGGCCATACTAGCTGTTATAGCAAGCCTGAAATAAGTTATAATTTCTCTGTATAAGTCTTTACTTAGAGTCTGACATGTTGTATAAGTTGAGTCAGACAAGTATTGTACTAGTTGGTAGGACAGGGAAAGCAAGAACGATTTTCGGCGGAGTGAAGCCAGCCAAGTACCAACAGAGAAGCAATGAAGACATAAGGTCTGACTTATAACCAAGGAAGTCTGTGATGACCTTGGATAAGTCTAAGTCATGTTTCAAGTAATGAAGCTCAATTTTTAAAAGTGGTGTACACTGATCTCACCTAAACCAAGGATCAGTGAAGTACAAGGATTCTACTTAAACTGAAAGAATGAAGGAAACAGTGAATCGGCAAAGTAAACTGACTTTCGGCTGAGTGAAGACAAAGCAGTGAAGGAAGATCTAAGCGGCAAAGTTAGATGGATCACTTGACCGATCAAAGAACGGCTGAGTAAACCTTACTTAGTCGGATTATTGAAATATGAAGAAGATACAAAAGATCAATCATTAAATGCACAATCAATAGAGGATCAATCAAGGACAGATTTTATGGAAAACGTTTGAAGAAAAATTGATCACTAAAATCAAGAAGAATACAATTAAGGGGGAATCAAGAATAAAATCATGGATTATTCCCCTCATTAATATAGCCAACGGACGTAAATTCAAATAAATAATAATCAAGGCTATAAATAGAAGACATTGACAGAAAAAGAAGACACACAAAACGCACGATCAAGAATCTGAGCAAAAACTCTGTCAAAGTGAAAAGTCTTCTATCTATGCTAAAAAGGAAATATCCAGTGATCAACTCAAATCTAAGAGCTACAAATCAAACATCAAGCATTGAGATTGATCAACAAGTTTGTGAATCCAATTCACATCAATCAAGCAACTGAATCAAGGCATCTGAGAAGGAGTTGTGTCTATGATAGCTGCTGAAGGATTTGATCCCAAGGAGCAGTGAAAGAGACCGAATCGCAGTCAAAGAGTGATAGTCTTGTAGATTGTGAAGCTTGTGAAGTCAAAGACAATTGTACTATTGTATCTATGAAAAAAATAGTGAATTCATCCAATCATCACATGAGAAGAGTGGACTAAGGGATTACACCACCCTGAACCACTATAAGCCTTGTGTCAATTTACTTTCTGCAATTTACCTTATTGCATTCATTTAATTGCATATATTACATCATACATTTGTGATTGCTTAAACTACTTTGAAATAACTTAGTAAGAAGGGAATTATCCGCTGCCCAAAAGCTTTTAATTACAAGAAAAGTTTTTGAAACTCCACTATAGTCATTCATCCCCCCTCTGACTATAGTTTTACCCTTCTCTAGGACCAACATTTGGTAGCAGAGCAGTGTTCCTAGTATCAGAACCTGTTCAGATCTAATTTCTGGTAACAAGGAGATCATATATTTTCAAAGTAGTTTTCAAATCTGTGTTCTCTAGATATTCACATATATATCTCTTATTTGTACTTATGGATTCCTCAAACTTTATGTCAAAAGTACCTGTTTTTAATGTTAACAATTTTGATGAATATAAAATAAGAATGTTGTCCCATCTTGCCGCAACTCATGAGGAGATGCTGGATGTAATTAATGATGGCCCAATCATGATCAAAATTGTGGTAGCCATAGGAGTGGATCAAGGAAAAGAAGTGGACAAACCCAAGAAGGATTGGACCAAGGATGACAGGAGAAGAGAAAATCTAGACTTTATTGCAAAAGATATGATTTTGAAGACCCTAGATAGAAACATTTTCATGAGAATCAAAGATTGCAAGAGGAGATGTGGGACAAGCTGGCACTGATAAATGAAGGATCTGAAGCAGTCAAAGAAAACAAATTATCTGTTGCAAAACAGAAATTTGAGAACTTCAAGATGAAGACTGGTGAATCCATTGATCAAATGGACAACGGATTCTCAAGCATCATCAATGAACTGCAACAGCTTGGGCACACATATCCTCAGAAAGAAGTATGTTTAAAGATCTTGAGAGGCTTACCTGAAAGATCATAACATCAGTAATCAGTGGAACAACAAATCTTGCAAACACTGACAACCTGACTCTGATGTCCCAACTAAAAGCTCATGAATTCGAATTGAACGGTGAAGATGGTGCTCCGGCAGAGACACAAAGAGCCAGCGCACTGATAGCACCACAACAAAGTAACTTTGCTGATTGTATCAGCAAAGAGACACTAGAACTCAAAGAACATGTAGCTTTATTAGTTAAACGTTTTGACAGGTTTAGCAAAAAGAAGCCATTCAAAGGGAACTCATCATCAAACAAGAGGTCAAGCTCAAACAAAGACATGAAGAAAAGAGATGATGAATACAGATGCTTCAATTGCAACAAGAAAGGTCACTTCAAGGCTGATTGCCCTGAAGAAAATAATAAAGATGAGGAAAAGAAGAAGTACAAAGCATCTGAAAAGAAGAAAGGCAATCTCAAGGCTGAATCCAGTAGTGAAAAGAATGAAGAATCATCTGACAATGATTCAGATAATAGTGATGAAGAAGACAACTCAGATAATGAAAAAGCATGTCTATGTCTCATGACCAAAGAATTAGATGAAGATGAATGTGACAACTCAGACATTGAGAAAGCAAGTCTATGTCTAATGGCCAAATAATCTGATGAAACTGAGGTAACATCTAGCTCTTACTCTTCATCAAATGCATCCACATCTAACACTGCACAATCTTCTACTCTCCCATTTGATCCAGCAGCCCTAGTCCAAAATCTCATGACTAAATTTGATGAAATTGAGATGAATCATGAAATTCTGGAAAAGGAATGTAAGGATCTAAGAAAAGAAAATAAAAGATTGAAGGAACAACTGGACAAATTGAAAGTTTAACTAGCTACTAAGGAGATATACTCACCTAATCAAAAGCAGCAGATGATAACTCATCCACTGCTAACAGATCAGCTGAGAAAATCCACCTAGCAGCTAAAAACACCACTGCACCACTAAGTGCACCAGCTTACAAACCTCCAAGAAGGTTTGGATCTAGATCTGGTTTTGGCTACAATAGTCAGGATGAGAATAGAAACAATGGACAACTCAATTCTGAGTCTAGGACCAATAATGGACCAAAGTTCAGAAAAGGACAGACCATAATTTCAACCACTCATCCTGTACCAGTGAAGTCAAAGCCGAATATAGTGAAACAGCAGACTAAACCATCATTCCAGTCAACCAAAAACAAAGACCTACTGAAAGGTAAATGAAGACTTTATCCTTCAGAGGATGATTGGAATGTTGCACCTCCAAAATACAAGAAGAAACCATACCATGATATGCATCATGTGTTTAAGAAAAGTCAATCTAGGGATGTTTCTAGACACATGAAGTAGCATAGGTTTCCCACTGCATATTGGAAGGTGAAGAAGGATGCAAATGCACCAAAAAGTAGAGAAAATTATCAGAATACCTTCAGTATAAATATCAGAAGCTATTCTTCCATGCCTTATACATATGAAGTTGATGATTTCAATTATCCAAAAAGTAGACCATTTGGATATACACTCGGAGTAGGAGGCATGACTGCTAGCAGGTATGGACCCAAGCCGTGTTGGGTACCTAAACATAATTAATTTGTTTTGTAGGATGTCTGGTACATAGACAGTGGATGTTCCAGACACATGACATGGAACAAAGGATGGCTCACTGATTTCAAAGCTTTTGATGGACCCAAAGTCACATTTGGAGGCAAAGAAAACCCTGGCAAGATTAAGGGGGAAGGCACAATGCTCAAGACCAATTTGAAGATTCAAAATATGGCATATGTTAAGGGACTTAAGTTCAATCTGCTAAGCATAAGTCAATTCTATGACAAAGGCTACAATGTACACTTCAACAAAGAAGGATGCAAAGTAATTCACAGCCAAACCAACACAGTAGTTCTTGCAGGAAAAAGAGAAGACAACATGTATGTGGTGGATTGGAGAACAGCTAAAGTAGAAACATGTTTGTTTGTCAAAAATAAACAATCAACCAGCTGGATTTGGCATAGAAGGTTAAATCATCTAAATTTCAAGACCATCAACAGTCTATCAATGAACAAGTTAGTTGAAGGCCTGTCAGAGATCACATTCAAGAAGGAAAGTCTCTGTGATGCATGCCAAAAAGGGAAGCAAATCAAAAGCTCCTTTGTTGGTCCCTTGGAAAGGCTAACACAAGTTTAGAGGGGGGGGGGGTGAATAAACTTGTCACCAAAAACTAATCCTGAGCTGGAAAAGCCCCAGGAACTGAGTTTCTCTGAAACTCAAAATGATCTTCAGTTTAGTTTTGTTCCTGTCCCTTAACTTGTGCGGAGTTCAGTTAGCTAAACTGAATATAAGTCAATGCTGACTTATATTTAGTCTTGTTAACTGGCAGCGGATAAATAATAGCCTTTAACAACTGGTTAATTTAGTTTCGGTATGAAAACCATATAAGTGAATGCATAAAATAAATAGACAAGAATTATAGAGGTTCTAGGTGGTGTAAACCTGTCAATCCTCTCTTCCCCTGTGATGCGGAGGAAAATTCCACTAGAACTTCTTTGAGATGGCCCGGTTACAAAAAGTTCTAAACTGATAGTCCTTGACTAATCCCTAGCTTCACTATCTAAACACTTGTAGAACAGGTAGGATTGCTGCTCTTCAACTGTTTGAACCACTGGTCCTTGGAGGGTAGAATTGCCTCTTCACCAGCTCATCACAAACACAGTCTTCCTGACTGCACTCAACTGTCCTTCACACCTTCTTGATGTTTCACAGTCTAAACCTTTGATAAAATCAAAGTTGAGACTTTGAATCAATAACTATGATTCAACTGTGATTTGAGCTTTTCTTCTGGATGATTAATCTAAGCACGGCTCTGTATTTCTTCAAGTGTTAGATCTTGAATCTGTTTGAATATGCTTGAACACTTAGAAGAAATTTTTTGATCTTGCAGTTAAGTACTTAGCAGGTATTCCTTTGAATTTGACTTTCCCCCTCAATTTGATCTTTCTTGACTAGATAGATTCCTTTTTAATTTTCTTGCTTTATATCATATGCCTGCTATCTCCCTTTTTTGATGTTTGTAGAGGTAGTCTATTTATAGGGGTTCATTCAACGTTTATCCTGCTTGTAACGGCTATACATTTTGACCGTTCTGCTGTGTCAGTACTTCATCCAATGAAATTGTTTTCTTTACAACATTCGTCTGTACTTTCAGTTTGTTGGATGGCTGACTTATAAAACTGAGTTTTCCTTATCAGTTTTATACTGATTTTTTCTATGTCAGTTTCCTAACTGACTTGGAGCATTAACTGACATTTTACTCTTCTTCAAATATCAGTACTCCAATTTTCATCTGATTATAATTGACTTAATAAGAGTACACCATGATTCTTTATCATCTAAGAATTCATTGTCCTTATGATTCTTAGGTCTTCATACAAGATCCATAAAGCCAGTTCAGGTCACCACAATCTTGCCTGAAGTCTAACTTTACAGTTCTCGACTTGTGATCTTCATAACTGAGTTTGAACCCTCGTTCTTCAATCTTCAATAACTGAGTCTGTGTCCCTCAGTTCTTCAGTCTTCTAGATAAGCCAACCGAGTCTGTTTCCCTCAGCGAACTTATCTTCTTCAATCTTCTGTTGGTGTGCTCTATTGTCAGTTTCTTGTATTATCTCAGCTAGATTAAATCTCAGTTTCTCCAATTCTCATTTCCAGTCTAGAACTATCACAGTGCTTGTCTGATTTAACTTATACAAATATCAGACTCTAATAAATCCTATACATTGATATCTAGACATATTTTTACTTTGCACTATAACAGCTAGTTATGACACTTAATCAATGGGGTTAAGAACAATTAACAAATAAGTGATGAATCATCATCAAAACATAAATTTTATTTCCAACAATTTCCCCCTTCTTGATGATGCCAATACCCTCCTTAAAAGCAATGCAAAAAGATAAAACAAGATACAGTAAATAACACAATGAACTGAGAAACTGAAATTTTATCTGATAACTGAGTTACAATGCTGGGTAAATAATAAAATACAACATGATAAAAAGAACTAGAAGATAGTTTCTTTCTATTTGGCGGATTGAGAAGGTTGATTATCATAATTTTCCGTAACAGTTCTCATTTCATCATTTGTGGATGAATGTCAATTCCATGAATGCTTGCCCGAATGTTCCATGATTGTGATAGATTGTTCTTCTTGAAAAATATGCTTTTGAACATAACTGCAAATGTAAAGACTGATGTCCTTAGTCTTTCATTGGTGGCTGTTCTTAGTAGAGTTTGAATAAATTCAGGTTCAGCCTTTTCAACTTTTTTTGAAGCCTTATCTAAGGTGCCATTTGCTTCCCATTTCTTCAGTTTATTCCAATAATATACGAGTATCTTCTGCATGTGTAGAAAAGTTTCAAGAGATTCTTCATTTGATACTCCTGCTCTCTGGTAAATTCTTGAATAGATTGTAGAGACGAGAATCCAGACCAACTCTTTTGTCAGTCGGTTCTGAGTATTTAACTATCAGTTTCATCTCATCATCAGTAAAGTCTCCTCTTGCTTTCTTCAGTTCATTCAACTTATCATCAATGTTTGTGAGGGCTTGAGGCATTTCAGCTGCATGGACTTTTAAGATATCCATGATTCTTAATCAGAGTACACCATGATTCTTTATCATCTAAGAATTCATTGTCCTTTATGATTCTTAGGTCTTCATACAAGATCCATAAAGTCAGTTCAGGTCACCACAATCTTGCCTGAAGTCTAACTTTACAGTCTCGACTTGTGATCTTCATAACTGAGTTTGAACCCTCAGTTCTTCAATCTTCAATAACTGAGTCTGTGTCCCTCAGTTCTTCAGTCTTCTAGATAAGCCAACCGAGTCTGTTTCCCTCAGCGAACTTATCTTCTTCAATCTTCTGTTGGTGTGCTCTATTGTCAGTTTCTTGTAGAATCTCAGCTAGATTAAATCTCAGTTTCTCCAATTCTCAGTTCCAGTCTAGAACTATTACAGTGCTTTTCAAATTTAACTTATACAAATATCAGACTCTAATAAATCCTATACATTGATATCTAGACATCTTTTTGCTTTGCACTATAACAGCTAGTTATGACACTTCATCAATGGGGTTAAGAACAATTAACAAATAAGTGATGAATCATCATCAAAACATAAATTTTATTTCCAACAATTTCCCCCTTCTTCATGATGTCAATACCCTCCTTAAAAGCAATGCAAAAAGATAAAACAAGATACAGTAAATAACACAATGAACTGAGAAACTGAAATTTTATCTGATAACTGAGTTACAATGCTGGGTAAATAATAAAATACAACATGATAAAAAGAACTAGAAGATAGTTTCTTTCTATTTGGTGGATTGAGAAGGTTGATTATCATAATTTTCCGCAACAGTTCTCATTTCATCATTTGTGGCTGAATGTTCAATTCCATGAATGCTTGCCCAAATGTTCCATGATTGTGATAGATTGTTCTTCTTGAAAAATTTGCTTTTGAACAGAACTGCAAATGTAAAGACTGATGTCTTTAGTCTTTCATTGGTGGCTGTTCTTAGTAGAGTTTCAATAAATTCAGGTTCAGCCTTTTCAACTTTTTTTGAAGCTCTATCTAAGGTGCCATCTGCTTCCCATTTCTTTAGTTTATTCCAATAATATACGAGTATCTTCTGCATGTGTAGAAAAGTTTCAAGAGATTCTTCATTTGATACTCCTTCTCTCTCTGGTAAATTCTTGAATAGATTGTAGAGACGAGAATCCAGACCAACTCTTTTGTCAGTCGGTTCTGAGTATTTAACTATTAGTTTCATCTCATCATCAGTAAAGTCTCCTCTAGCTTTCTTCAGTTCATTCAACTTATCATCAATGTTTGTGAGGGCTTGAGGCATTTCAGCTGCATGGACTTTTAAGATATCCAAACTTTCCCCCTTATTGACATCATCTTTATTAATCAAGCTTTTGATGTAAGCATTCAATGTTTGTTGAGTTGATGCCAATATGGTTTGAGCCACGACTGAGTCTTTTATACCCTGTTCCATTAACATCATTCTATCGACTAGATTGTTAAGAATTCCTTCCCATCTGTCTTGAGTTTCGTTTTTCCTTGTGACATGTTCAGTGGTTGTTTTCCAAATCTCAAGTAGAGTGTTTTGACAGTTGTCATTCACCGTGTCCATTTTCTTTTCAAGCTTGGTTCGTTCATCTTGACTGGCTTCTAAAGATTTTAAGACTTTTCCGAATAAGCTTTTGTCATCCTTTTGAATTCTGAGTATCTCATTGTGATAATACCTAATGAGATCAACTTGAGTAGGAACATCTTGTGAATTTCCTCCTTATTGTTCTTTGCCTTTGCCTGTCCCAGCCTCAGTTGGTTTGGGTGAGAGAACAACTTGCTTCAGTTTTTCTCGAAAATCAGCTGATTGTCTTTTCTCTTCAGACTGTTTCTCAGCTTCTTCCAATCTTGATGAGTCAACAACTTTTGTGGGTGTCAGATGTACTTCAGGTTCATCATCTGATTCTTCTCCAGGTATGTCTGCCAAGGTTCTTGCTATTTCAATTGTGGATTTATCAGTGGGAGATTGGTAGCCTCCTTCTGCTTCTTTGTCCAGCTGTGTTTCAGATAAGCTTTCAGAACTTGAACTTCCACTGCTTTCGCTAGAACTACTAGAGTCTTCATCACTATTTAGTTCTGTTGCAGATTCCTTTTCTTGTATACAGGCAAGAATCCCTTTTTGTAGGTCAGGATCTTCCTCAAAATCATCATCAACATTCTTCTTAGAACTTCCACCGGCTATGGCTTCCTTCCAATAGTTATTTCGATCAGCGCATATCCTTGATCTAAGAATTCGTCGGTATTGATTATCTTATTAAACTTGTAATGTTGTAAAGATCGAATACCCATTTCTCAATAATCTCCATTTCTACATGCTGACTTCTTTGATTATCTATAGAACTGAACTTCCAAGTTCTATATCTTTGCAATCTCTCATAGTCAGCTTTCATAAGTTCTGTATGATCGGATGGGGATTTGAATGATGTGAGGTTGTCCTCTGATTCTCTAGTGATTTCATGATCTTCATCTTGAGTAGGAGCTTCAATTTGCATAGGATCATCAGTTTGCATAAGATTGGTTCTGCTGATTTCTCCCTCAGCATTGTTTGGGACAACTGATGTTTCTTTTTCAATATCAGGAACTGAGATTGTAGTCTCAGTTTGCAAAACTTTTTCACTTGCATCTTCTTCAACGACTTGTCTTTCACTTTGCTCAGGTTCCAATTCAACAACTGGAACTTCTTTCGTTGAGTGTTCAGTGAGTTCAGCTTCATGAACTTGTTCATCCAACTGAATGATCTTGGTTGATTCCGCTTCAGCTTCAGCCTCATTTTCTTCAGTTTGAGGAGCTGAAAATTCTTTAGCAATTTCCTCTTGTTCCAAACTGGGTACGGATTCTTGAGGAGTAGACTTGGGTTTTGAAAGCAACATAAGCATGTTCAATGTTGTTTCATCAATCAGTCTTTCATCACAATCGGATTCTTCATCATCAGGCTCATTTCTCAGGGTCTGTTCCCCCTGAGTTACAGCTTCTTTCTGCAAGTCAGTTTCAACAGTCTCTTCTCTATTGACAACTTCAGTTTCCTTTGTTATTTCCATTTCTTGTGAATCCATAGCTGCTTCTTGAGTTGGTAAAACCTCAGTTACCGAAACTGAAATGGATTCGGTGAGATTAACTTCAGTTTGTACATTTGGTGCTGATCCGTCGGCAACTTCAGTTCCAGCTTCTTGAGTTGATAACATTTGTATTGGATTCTTAGTAACTAGATCAATTAAGCCTTTTTCTGTTTCTTCCAATTCTTTTCTTATTTTCCTTAAGTCTTCAATTTGTGCCAACACTTCATCTCCAGTTGCAGGTTTCTTTGATTTCCTGCTTTTCTTCTTCTTGGGTTCAGTCTCAGATTTCTCAGCTTTCCTTTTTCTTCCATTTTCTTCCTTAATGGCAATCTTTCCGTCAGCAATTTGTGTTTCTTTTCACTTAGCAACTCCAAAGTGATTGAGTATCCTCTGGACTACTAACGCAAGCGTCTTCTTGTGATAAAATCGTCCTTTCTTCACATCGGTCTTCTTTTTGGGTACATCAATTGACTGTGCTATCAATTGATCAAATAGATACCTTGCCCAATTGAAATCTTTTCAAACCAGATCACATATATCAAATCTAGTTTTGCTCTAGATAGATTGCTAAAGTTTCTAGCATTCCCAATTATGCAATTTGCCATCATTTTTGAGAGAAAATTAAATTCTGGCTTGAGCAAGCTTGTGCTCCCAGTCTGTAAGACTGCAGATTCTCCATTGATTGCAATATCTTTCCATAACTTCTCTTTCTGTTCCTTGGTCAGCTTAATGGCTGATGTTCCTCCGGATTTGTCAAACCCAAAGATTTCTGCAATTAAATCTTCAGTGACTTTGATTTCCTTATTACTGACAGTGGTGAAATAGGTTTGTGCGTCTTCTCCTTCTATAGTTGTTCTACCAAATTGATAGAAGTCTTCGATGCTTTCTAAACAAACACTTTTTACATCGATGTTGAAGGCAGCTTCCAATCCTTTAATTTTCCGGATTTTTGTTGCAATAGAGTTGACTAGAGTTTGATCAACATACTTTGCAATATATTGATCAAGAGAAACGATCATTCCAGGTTCAACAAGAGTGAAGGTCATTTTTCTGGATTTGATTGAAAATTTGAAAATTTGAAATTCAGAGAGTAGATTCAGAATTCAAGCGTAAAGAATTTTATAAAAGAAAATTCTGGGTATTTATAATTTGGAGTGGGGGTAGTTAAGAATTGAGTGGGACTTAAAACGTCTTGTCATAAATGTTTTGAGATTGCGAAAAAGTGGGTGAGTGGAAATTATGAACGGTTTAGATTGAGAAGGACCACGTCTTTTCTTGATAACCGTAGCTAGATAAAAGTAAATAAAGAAGGTACGGTGTATCAACGGCAGTATGCGCTCAGTTTTGTCCTTATGCTGAATTCAAAAACTCAGTTGTAAATACAACTCAGTTTTGTGAATTGCATTTATCAGTTCTCAGCTAGTGGTGTTTCTCCTGCAAAACAAAGTGAGAAATTTTTGGTACCCATATCTTTTTGGGTCCTAACTGATTAGCTCTTAATGGTACAATTTTATTTACCTCTCTTGACATTTTGACTGAGTGAAGTAAGTTTTCACAAACTTTTCCTGTTTTGTCATAACAGTTTTAAATTTGTTCAGTTTGTGAAACTGATGTGATGGTCTATTCCAATCTTCATCAGTGGGAAACAATATTCCTTTCCCTCTGAGTCTATTACTCCATGAATGATCTTTATTTTTAGATGGATATGACTTGAAGATTTTTCTTCGATTTTGGATCGGTTCGCCATCGTTTTCACCTTTCGAGTCTTTTCGTAAAATCTGTTGGCTTGGTGAATTTTACCAGCTGATTTTTAAGGTATATCAGTTTGTGCATTTGGTTGTGCTGAGTGTCTATTAGTTCTAATAACTTTATCAGTTTTCTGAGTTTTTGACTATTGAGCAATCACAAATTTTATTGCAACTGATCCTGGTCTAAACTTAGAATTATACTGATTGTCAAACCCTAAACCAGATCTATCTCCAAATGGTTTTCCTGGTTTGAATTAAACTTTGGAAATTGGATCAACTGATGATTCACTGCTGTTTATAATTTTTGTTGGTTCATCAGTTGGTTGAATTACCTTGGTTCCATTATTAGTCTTAATTAGATTGATTTCAGCATTCAATCTCGAAATTTCAGTTTTCAATAACTTTTTCTCCTTTTTGACATTCTCATAATTCTTTTGGATAATCTCTAATTGCTTTATGAGTATGTCTAAGGATTCATTGAAATCTTCATTTCTTTGATTGTTCAGGATAGTGTGAGATTTGGATGTAGATGCACTTACCTCCTGATGCTTGATAGATAAACCTTCTGTTGAGAAATCATCACTGATTAGAACTTGTTTTCCTTTATTAATAGCATTCGTCTGTGTAGTTCCTAGAAGTATGATTTCTTCATCACTTTCTCCTCCATGGCTTGTAGGTAGAGTCTCATCAATATTTGTGGTTTTTGTACTGGATGGATCTCTGTTTAGCTTTTCTTCTACAGAATCAGCTACTCGAAGCAACTCTTTTTCTGCTTCTTCTGAAAGATCGCTTAAGGATGGAAATCTTGAGGATTCATCATCTACATTCGCATTGAACTTAATATCTTCATCATAACCGAATTGAGGTTCTGGATTTGTGTGAGAGCTTGTAGTGTTGAATCTTTCGAATACTTGATCCTGAAAATCATAGACAACATTCTGCAAATAGTCATTCAGGGGGTTATTTAGCCAATTTCTAATTTTAGGTGTATCCATTTAAAAATACTTTTAAGACAGATACAGTAAGGGGTTTTCAACAACTGGTTGCTCCGAATAACTGATGTATAGTTACTCAAGCAAGCAAATAGATACTGGATCAGTAATGGATCTCTTCAAAAGAAGATTTGCTCCGATACCAATTGTTGGTATCGGAAAGAATTAATCCGGATCTCTTCGAACTAGAAGAACTGCTCCGATACCAATTGTTGGTCCCTTGGAAAGGCTAACACAAGTTTAGAGGGGGGGGGGTGAATAAACTTGTCACCAAAAACTAATCCGGAGCTGGAAAAGCCCCAGGAACTGAGTTTCTCTGAAACTCAAACTGATCTTCAGTTTAGTTTTGTTCCTGTCCCTTAACTTGTGCGGAGTTCAGTTAGCTAAACTGAATATAAGTCAATGCTGACTTATATTTTGTCTTGTTAACTAGCAGCGGATAAATAATAGCCTTTAACAACTGGTTAATTTAGTTTCGGTATGAAAACCATATAAGTGAATGCATAAAATAAATAGACAAGAATTATAGAGGTTCCAGGTGGTGTAATCCTGTCAATCCTCTCTTCCCATGTGATGCGGAGAAAATTCCACTAGAACTTCTTTGAGATGGCCCGGTTACAAAAAGTTCTAAACTGATAGTCCTTGACTAATCCCTAGCTTAACTATCTAAACACTTGTAGAACAGGTAGGATTGCTGCTCTTCAACTGTTTGAACCACTGGTCCTTGGAGGGTAGAATTGCCTCTTCACCAGCTCATCACAAACACAGTCTTCCTGACTGCACTCAACTGTCCTTCACACCTTCTTGATGTTTCACAGTCTAAACCTTTGATAAAATCAAAGTTAAGACTTTGAATCAATAACTATGATTCAACTGTGATTTGAGCTTTTCTTCTGGATTATTAATTTAAGCACGGCTCTGTATTTCTTCAAGTGTTAGATATTGAATCTGCTTGAATATGCTTGAACACTTAGAAGAAATTTCTTGATCTTGCAATTAAGTACTTAGCAGGTATTCCTTTGAATTTGACTTTCCCCCTCAATTTGATCTTTCATGACTAGATAGATTCCTTTTTAATTTTCTTGCTTTATATCATATGCCTGCTATCTCCCTTTTTGATGTTTGTAGAGGTAGTCTATTTATAGGGGTTCATTCAACGTTTATCCTGCTTGTAAAGGCTATACATTCGACCGTTTCGTCGTGTCGTACTTCATCCAATGAAATTGTTTTCTTTACAACGTTCGTCCGTACTTTCGCTTGTTGGATGGTCGACTTATAAACCGAGTTTTCCTTATCGTTTTATATATCGAGTTTTTCTTATGTCGCTTTCCTAACCGACTTGGAGCATTAACTCGACATTTTACTCTTCTTCAAATATCGTACTCCAATTTTCATCGATTATAATTGACTTAATCGAGTACACCATGATTCTTTATCATCTAAGAATTCATTGTCCTTATGATTCTTAGGTCTTCATACAAGATCCATAAAGTCAGTTCAGGTCACCACAATCTTGCCTGAAGTCTAACTTTACAGTCTCGACTTGTGATCTTCATAACTGAGTTTGAACCCTCAGTTCTTCAATCTTCAATAACTGAGTCTGTGTCCCTCAGTTCTTCAGTCTTCTAGATAAGCCAACCGAGTCTATTTCCCTCAGCGAACTTATCTTCTTCAATCTTTTGTTGGTGTGCTCTATTGTCAGTTTCTTGTAGAATCTCTAGCTAGATTGAATCTCAGTTTCTCCAATTCTCAGTTCCAGTCTAGAACTATTACAGTGCTTGTTTAATTTAACTTATACAAATATCAGACTCTAATAAATCCTATACATTGATATCTAGACATCTTTTTGCTTTGCACTATAACAACTAGTTATGACACTTCATCAATGGGGTTAAGAACAATTAACAAATAAGTGATGAATCATCATCAAAACATAAATTTTATTTCCAACATCCTTCAATTCAAAGCCCTACCAATCTACAACAATAATTCTGCTGTTACATATGGACCTGTTTGGACCAGTCACACCAGTAAGTGAAAGTGGTAAGAAATACACTCTTGTAGTGGTTGATGATTTCTCCAAATTCACCTGGACCATATTCATGAACAAGAAGAGAGAGACACTCAAGAAGATGCCAGATCTACTAAGAAGAATTCAAAATGAGAAAGAACTAAATATTATCAAGATCAGATCAGATATAGGCACATAGTTTCTAAATGAAGTGATCAGAACTTATTGTGAAGAAAATGGAGTATTACATCAATTATCTGCTGCAAGAACTCCACAACAAAATGGTGTAGCAGAAAGAAGAAACAGAACTCTCAAAGAAGCAGTCAGAACAATGATTGCAGAAGCTTGCCTACCAAGAGGTTTTGGGCTAAAGCAGCAAACACAGCATGCTACACACAGAACAGATAAATCATTAACAAACATCATGGAATGACTCCATATGAGATATGGAATAGAAGAAAACCTAACATTTCACACTTACACATGTTTGGATCTAAATGTTTTGTTTTGAACAGGAATCTGTTACACACTTTTGATGAAAAAGCTGATGAAGCAATCTTTATGGGATACTCAGACACCAGCAAGGCATTCAGAGTACTCAACAAAAGAACATTGGTGATTGAAGAATCAATACATGTAGTCTTTGATGAACCAAACACAAATGGTGAAAGTCTTCAAGAACAAGAAGAAGAAATAGCACAAAGGCAAGTGTATATGAATACAACTGTATCAGCCACTATTCTGAGACACAATCTTGGAAATCAAGATGAGCCACAAGTCATTACAACAGAAGAAGCACCATAACTTCAAGCTCATACAGAACCTGAAGTTGCAGAAACACCAAGTGAAGAACAACTTCAATCTGACCTACATTGGCTAAGAGATCATCCTGAAGAACAAGTCATTGGAAATATTCACACAGGAGTTAGAACCAGAAGACAACTGGAGCATATTCTAACATGTTTTCTATCACAAGTGGAACCCAAAACAATAAATGATGCAATTCAAGATGCAGATTGGATTACAGCCATGCAAGAAGAACTAAATGAATTTCAAAGAAATGAAGTCTGGGAACTTGTTGACAGACCAGACACAGCCAATATCATTGGAACAAAATGGGTATTCAGAAACAAGATGGATGAGCAAGGAACAGTTGTCAGAAACAAAGCAAGGCTAGTTGCAAAAGGCTATTCTCAAGCAGAAGGAATAGATTATGATGAAACATTTGCACCAGTGGCAAGGCTGGAGGCAATCAGACTCTTTCTAGCCTTTGCTGCACACAAAGACTTCAAAGTCTATCAAATGGATGTCAATAGTGCATTTCTGAATGGACTTTTGGAAGAAGAAGTATATGTGGAACAACCTCCTGGTTTCCAAATCAAAGGAAAAGAAGACAAAGTATACAAACTCAAGAAAGCTCTTTATGGACTCAAACAGGCATCCAGAGCTTGGTATGAAACACTATCACAATTTTTGATCAAGAATGGATTCAACAAGGTAACTATAGATAAGAATCTATTCAAATTAGAGGAAGGAACAAGAACATTGCTAGTACAAATCTATGTTGATGACATCATCTTTGGATCAGAGGATGAAAAGCTGTGTGAGAAATTTGCAAACCTGATGAAGAGCAAATTTTAGATGAGCATGATGGGAGAATTAAATTACTTTCTTGGTCTTCAAGTAAAGCAAATGAAGGATGGTATTTTCATTAGTCAATCCAAGTATACAAAAGACTTAATACACAAGTATGGTATGGATACAAGTGGCACAACAAATACACCAATGTGTGCAAGAGTCATTCTTGGAAAAGATGTTGATCAGAAAATGTATAGAGGAATCATTGGATCCCTACATTATCTAACTACAAGCATACCTGGTATAGCATTTGCAGTAGGAGTATGTGCAAGGTTTCAAGCTCAACCAAAAGAATCACATCTTCTAGCAGCCAAAAGAATAATCAAATACCTGAAAAACACTATTAATGTTGGAATTTGGTATCCAAAAGATAGAGGATTCAAGTTGATATCATATTCAGAATCTGACTATGCTGGATGCAAGATAGATAGAAAAAGCACCTCTGGAACATGCCAGATGCTAGGCACCAGGCTAGTCTCTTGGTTCAGTAAAAAGAAAAACTCCAAATCTACATCAACAACAGAAGATGAATATATAGCAGTAGGCAGTTGTTGTGCACAAGTACTTTGGATTAGACAACAGCTAATGGATTATGGAGTGGAGGAAAAGACTATCCCAATCATGTGTAACAACACAAGTGCCATATCTATCACTGAAAATCCAGTGTTTCATTCAAGAACGAAGCACATTGATGTGAGACATCATTTTATTAGAGATAATGTTGAAAAAGGAGATGCCATCTGAAAATATATACCCACTGAAGATCAATTGGCTGACATCTTCACTAAACCACTCAGTCATGAAAGATTTAGCATGTTAAAAACTGAGTTGGGAATGATTGAAATTGACTGAGTACCAAAGAGCGGCTAACTAGAGTAATCAGCCAAGTGACTTCATCAGCTGTTTAAACCTTTGCCATTATAGGAGATGAAGCAGGTAAGGCACTGGTACTCGGCGAAGTTAACTTAACTGATTTTTAAGAACGGTAGAATAAAGCAGCTCAGTAAAAAAATCACTACATCGGCTAAGTGACCAGCCAAGGCACTCCACCGAAATAAAGATTGGAGTCATGGGCAAATTATAGTGTGAACAAAATCAACTTTCATACACGTGGAGAATAAGGAAGTTATGGAGGATTAATCTGTGGATAATTACACACGTGGAGATCAACTTACAATCATGGAGGTAACCATATTATTTTTCGAATTACAAACGCCTCGATTCCCGGGATTTATCATTACTTACCTCAATCCACTCCCCCATTACACTCAAATATCGTGATTTATATGCATAAAATCACGCCATTATGTCATAAAATCCTTCCACATTCAAACCACGTTCACACTACCCAAATTATCCGATATAAACCATACTTAGAGAATTTTTAGAAATCTTTACACTCTGTTGCAAGTTACAAACCCAATTTCTTATTGCAAATCAAATATTTTTCTCAAAATCTCAAAGAAATGGCTTCATCTTCTACAATCTCTCCCACTGAAAAATTCTATGAAATATCAATCATCACTGGATCGTTTTTCAAACCTGAACCCTACCTCTCTTTCTGTGACAATGATGCACAAGCTCAACGCTTGGTTGATTGCTGTTCAAATCTGGGGTTAATGACCTTCCTAAACCCCCCAATCAATGGAATTTGCTATGAAAATCTGATTGCATTCTGGAAGAATGCCAAGTTTGTGCCCAGCACAAAGAATACTGATATCGACTACATAAAAAGTTCAATCTTTGGGAAAGAGGTAGTCATTACGTCTGGTCTTCTCAATAGATTCCTACACCTACCCATGATAGGTCCGGCTAATGTAAAATTTGTAAAGGTTGACATCAAAAACTTTTGGGCTGAGATAGCCAAGAACCCCAAGAAAAACAGCAAAACAAACAATCTCCCTAAATCAGCACTAAAACTTCCGTTTGCTGAATTTGCACCGGTCATCACCAAAAACATCGAAGGCAGAAAAGGGTCGATGTAAAACTTGACTGAGTTACGGGTCAAGCTAATGGCAATCATCTACGAAGGTACTAAATTTGACTGGGCAACATTTGTATTCAATAGGTTGAAAGACCAGATTCAAAAGGAAATTGATATGTCCATTACGGAACCAAGCAAGGGTTTGCAGAAGAAGGGTGATTTCTGGGAGAGGAAATCATATGGGTTCCCTCTTCAACACCTGTTTGACGTATTGAAAGTGAAACCCACAAATCTACAAGCTCCACACAGGTCTAAGGTAATGTTTACCTACATCAAGGCATCTATGAAACCCAAACCAACTGACGGGAGAGAAAGGAAACAACCTAAAAGCAGCAGATCAAGAGTGGGACAAAGAACCAGATCCTAGAAGGCACAAGAAATCACCTCTATGACTGGTACCAACAACTTGAATGAACCTGTGACAATCAGTGATGATACAACAACGGAGGAGGAAAAACAACAAGAGGACATCACCTATCTGGAAGAAGGTGAGGAAGGATATGCTCTCACTTCATCTGAAGAAGAAGAGATGGATGAGGAAGAAGCAGAAACAGAGGATGAACACTTAGAAGACGGCCATCTTGAAGCTAATCTAGAAAACAAGGAGATTTCTGATGATAAGCTGACACTTCAAGAGGTGCTTTTCAAGAACATCAGCAAAGTTGACAAACAGCCAAGTGAGCCAGCTGATAAAACTCACTCAGCTGAACTTGTCAACTCCCCCATAATTGACCAAGGGGGAACAGCTGCAGAAAAAGTTACATCTCCAACTGATGAAAAAGCCAACACTCCATAACAACCTCTAAATGACCCTGAGTCTATTGAGGAAGAAAGAGAAGAAAAGGCAGAAAGTCAAAAGGAAGAAGAGAAGGAGAAAGAAGATGAAGTTGAAGAAGAGGAGGAAGATGAAGATGATGAGCATGTTGAAGTGGCACCAGAGGAAGTTGATGAAAAGAGAACCTTCAATCCGGACATTCAACCACTGATTGTAGACACGGAGAAGCAATATCACAGCAGACGAAACCTGAAAGCTGCTTTAAAGAGTGAAGCAACCTCCTTAAACCACAAGATTGAAGCCCTCATCAGTCACGTCAAGGTACAAGATGAGGTCATGGAAAAACAGGGAAACTTGCTCTGCAACTTACACCATCTCATTCCCTACCATGTCCAAACCAATCTTGAATTTCATGCTAAAAAGATTTGTTGGACTTATTTCTATGTTTTGATGATGAGTGCCAGACTAGCTGTTATAGTGCAAAGGCAAAAAGATGTCTAGATCAAATGTATAGGTTTATTAGAGTTTGATTCATGAATAGGTTTGATCAAACAAGCATCGTAATGGTCACCGATTTTTCAAACAGATCGGTCTAGGTCGATAGGGTAGATAGGTCGGTAGACTAGTCGGGAACCCGCCGAAGACCGAAGGCGAAGGCCGAGGGTTCAAACTCGTTTCGAAGGCTAAGGGATCAAACTTAGTAATTTAAGTCAAGGATATGGGATCGAATTTAGGCAAGTCCGTGATGACCTAAGCGATCACATATACCTTGTGTAGATGGTCTAAGTTCCATAAGTTGGATGATGTTTGGAACTTGGTTATAATTAAAAAGGTGTAATCTAACTTCACAAATAAAAGTTAGATAAAAGAAGTCACCGCATTGTATTTTATACACAAGCAAATTGGAGTTCGAGATCGATAGGTATCTCAAACAGACCGATGAACTCCGCCGATAATATACCTCGATTAATTCAAGATTATTGGAAGATTACATGGATAAGGACAGCCAACTACCTCTGACTTATCAAAGATATCAAAGGCTGAGATTAAAAGAACATTGGGATGATTCATATTTTTATCCATTGGATATAGGTGAAAGGGGTGGACAGACTGCACTGTCAAAAAGGAATTCTGATAGTGTCAGTCCTATGAATAGTGAAAGAATGCAAATCAGATGGGACAAAAACAAGGAACGGTTACATTTGAATTTCAAATACAAGTCACATGCATTCTTGCCTATAAATAGAGGACTTTCAACTCAGAAACAAGATGATGAAAATTAACAAACTTTGAAGAAATATTACTGAGCTAAAAAACACCCTGATGAACCTACTGAACTTAAAGCTATTGATCCAGAGAATTTCTTCAAGTGTTTTCTACATTCAAGCTACATCAAGCATACACACTTGAAGACTGCAAGCTACTGATTATTTCATCCTAATCAAGTTGCTACAACTGAATCATTTACTTGATTCAATCTTTATTTTATAAAGAACCTGCTGAAGACAGTGAAGCACTTTTGTGTGAAAGACTGTTGTTTGTGGTGGAGCTGGTGAAGAGGCAATCCTACCCTTCAAGGACCGAGTGGAAGACTCGGGAGCAAAGCAATCCTACCGTTCCCGTTTTCGGTTGTGAAGCCATAGTTATTGGTGAAGGACAAGCTACTTAGGAATCTTTGTAACAGCTACATCAAAGATCTCTAGTGAATTTCCTCCAACATCACAGGAGAAGAGTGGACTGACAGGATTACACCACCTGGAACCACTATAAAATTTGCATACTTACTTTCAGCATTTACTTTCTGCACTTAGTTTATTTTACACATCAACTTACTGAATCTAGCAACTGAAATCACACACATACACTACTGAGTATCTAATAATTAGTATCATATTTAACAACAAGTATTAAGGCTTAATTTTGATATTATTCCGCTGCACAAATTTAGCAACCTCAACTATCAGTAGACTACTGTTTATCGCGAGCTCGAAGTCTCAAAGCAGACTCCGAAGTATCGGCCAGGCCGAAGTTGCGAATTTGTTAACTCCAAAGTTTTAAGTGTTAAGTTTATTCACCCCCCTCTAAACTTAACCAAAGCCTTTTCAAGGGACCAACAATTGGTATCGGAGCAAAGATTTCGTTCGAAGTAATCCTACTTGTTGTGCTTGTGAAAATTCTTTGAAACTTTCATTCAAGTTACTGATTTTCAAAGACTTGCATCATGGACAACACCCAGTATGCTAGAACTATGCTGATGTGTTCTCTTGATAGATTTGATGAGTATAAACGTCGAATGCGGGCATACCTTGCCGTAACTCATGATGAGATGATGGATGTACTAACTGATGGACCACTGGAGATTACCAAGGCAATAACAGTGGTTGATACAACTGAGTACATTCCTAAACCAAAAAGAGAATGGAATGCAGAAGACAGAAAAAGAGCAAACCTCAACAACATTGCTATTATTATCATTTATAGAACTTTGGATAGCAATATGTATATGAAGGTTAAAGATTGCAAAACTGCAAAGGAACTTTGGGACAAGATACATTTGATATATGAAGGCACTGATGCAATAAAGAAAAATAAAATCAGTGTGGCTTGAAAGAGGTTCCAAAAGTTCAAGATGTTGCCAAATGAAACCATTGAGCAAATGGAATCAAGATTCAATGCAATCCTGGATGAACGTTATTCAAAGGAAGAAATAAACACCAAAATCTTGGAGGCTCTACCTACAAAAGATGTTTGGAAAATAGAAGAAATGAGAAAGTTGCATGAAGAAGACACCTTCAAGTTGTTTTCAGATCTCAAGGCTTATGAATTTAGCAAAAAGCTTGTACCTGAGACTGAAAAGGAAGAGCCAAAGACCACTGCATTGGCTGCTTCACATCAAGAAGAAACACCAGGAGGACAAGATGATCTGCTGGATGAGATGCAGGAGCAGATTGCCCTACTGAGCAAGAAAATCAGGATGATGAAGACTGGAAAGGCCCCTGCAAGAAATTTCACAAAGAGGCCTACTGAAAGAAAGAAAGAGGAGTCAAAGAAAGATAATGACTATCTGTGCTTTCATTGCAAGAAACCAGGACACTTCAAACCTGAATGTCCTGAGTTAAAACAAAGTAAGGAACCCGATTATCTTTGCTTCAACCGCAAGAAGCACGGACACTTTAGACTCGATTGTCCGGACCTACCGAAGACCAAGAGTCAACAAAGAAGATATGGCAAGAAGGCTATGGTTGCCGAAGATGAATCGGGTATGAAGTGGAATCGAAAAGGGAAATGAATCGAGATGACACATCACCGGTTGCCGATATGGAAGATTATGCTTTGATGGCCAATATGGATGGCGAGGAGGTATACAACACCGTATCCATCAATACTCCTATTTGGAAGTGATTGTGAATCAACTTGTGGTTCAAATCCTAGAAATTCAGACAACAATGAGACTTTGGATGCCATCCTTAATCAACTGAGGATAATACAATCTGGTTATGAGATTGTGAAGGCTGAAAAAAAAGCTCTTGAATTGGAAGTTGGAAGATTGAAAGCTGAATTAAGGGTTCTCAAAGGTAAGGAAAAAGATGTTGGACAGAATCAATATAAGTCTGCTAAACTTCCAGCAGCCTCTGAATCTACTGAACCATCTTGTTCCACTACTGCATACAAATTAGGGAAGCCTTATGGGGATAGAACAGGGCTTGGATTTGGAACTCAACAATCTAACAAGAGTGGATCCAGTAAGGTCACTGAACCTAGTACCAAAATTGATCCTAAGTTTGTACCTGCACTAGATCCAACTCCCAGTAAGGTTGCTGAGTCAGTAAAACCCAATGAGAATGCTTCAAGGAAGCAAAATCAGAAGTCAAAGAAGTCAACAGATCCTAATAAAAAGAGTAAATTTAAAAATAGGACTGCTTTGCCTTCTAAGCCTGCTGATAGCAGACCTGCTACCAAGTCTGTTGGACCACAGAAAGGTAAGAAACAGAAATATTCCAAGGATAAGAATCCTAAACCCAAAATTGTTAATCATTCAAGGGATACTTATCTCAGGGGGAAAGGTAGACTGTTCCCTACTGATGATGATTGGAATATTCCTGCATCTAATGCTAGAAACAGTAAGTATAACCATGCTATTAGGGTAAAACCTAGGCAATGGGATCAGCAGAGGACTTACACAAGACCTCAGCAGACTCCATATTACAGGGTTGTTCCTAACAGACATCAAACAAATGGTTATACTAATGCTTCTAACACCAAGAATCACTTCAAACAGCATTATAAACCTAAAGGCCAGAAAACATATGTGAATTCTACACAACCTACTGTAAGAACATATGGATGTGTGGAATACATGTATGAACCAAAGTATGACACTTTTAGGAGAAGACCTTATGGAAACTTACCAAAAGTCATGCTTACCACTGACCACTATGGACCCAAACAGGTTTGGGTACCTAAAATGCATTAACTTTGTTTTGTAGGGTGTCTGGTACTTTGACAGTGGATGTTCCAGACACATGACAAAGAATAAGCACTGTTTAACAAACTTTGTGGCAAAAGATGGTCCAAGGGTGAATTTTGGCAACAAAAATACACCTGGATATACAAGAGGATATGGCACATTTGTGAGAAATGGACTTACAATAAAAAATGTTGCATATGTGGAAGGATTGGACTACAACTTGCGGAGCACTGGACAATTCTGTGACATGGGATACAAAGTCACTTTTGACAAAAACAATTGTATTGTCATTAGTGAAAGAGATGATCAAGTTGTACTTGTTGGTAGAAGACAACAAAACATGTATGTTGTGGATTGGTCTACTGCAGTTCCAGAAACCTGCCTAATTGTGCACACCAAGTCTGAACTCAATTGGTTATGGCACAAGAAGTTGAATCACTTAAACTTTGATGATATCAATCAGTTGGTAAAGAAGAAGCCGGTGATTGGTTTACTTGAGATCACATTCAAAAAGGATGCTATATGTGATGCATGTCAGCAGGGTAAACAGATAAAGTCAAGCTTCAAGTCAAAAACCAAAAAATCAACTAATAGAGTGTTGGAGTTGATGCATATGGATCTTTTTGGACCAATAACTCCAACAAGTGTAACAGGAAAGAAGTACACCTTAGTGATCGTGGATGATTATTCAAGATATACTTGGGTGGTTTTTAAGAACAAGAAAAGTGAAACACTCCAAAGCATGCCTAATCTTTTGAAGAGATTACAAAATGAGAAAAGTTTAACAGTAATAAAAATAAGATCAGATCAGGGTACTGAATTTCTCAACAAAGTAATAAGAGAATATCGTGAACGTAATGGTGTACTACATCAACTTGTCGTCGTTGGTACACCTCAGCAAAATGGGGTTCTTTGAAAGAAGAAACCGGACTTTAAAGGAAGCGGGAAGAACAATGATCCGTGAAGCATTGCTACCCGAAAGATATTGGGTGAAGCAAGTCAATACAAGATGCTATACACAATTCGAACATCAAGTAAACAAGAAGCCGTCGAAGACACCTTATGAGGTTTGGAATGGAAGGAAACCTAACATATCCTATTTCCATCCATTTGGAAGCAAGTGTTTTATCCTAAATCACAAAGTTCATTTGAAAACATTCCAACCAAAATCGATGAAGGAATTTTCTTGGGATATTCTTTCGGCAAGGTATTCAGGGTGCTGAACAAGAGGTCACTGAAACATGAAGAAACAATACATGTTGTGTTTGATGAACCTAAGTTTACTGGTATGGAAGATAAAGATTGTGAACCTACTGAGAATCAACAAGTCACTGATCCAGATTGTGTTAAAGTTTTGGAAAGATTCAATGACTTGAAAGTTTCTGACTGCCCCTGCTGAACACCCTGCTGGTAATGTTACTGATGCAACAACTGAAGCATTTCAAGGATCTGCTGACCCCCTGTAGAAGAAGCTACAGCAGACCCTACTGAAGATGAGGCTCCTGAAAATCAAAATAACCAGAATCCACAGTGGTTAAGGAATCACCCTGCTGAACAAGTTATTGGCAATGTACAGCAAGGTGTAAGGACTAGAAGACAACTGGAAGCTATGTTTACTTGTTTTCTATCTCAAATGGAACCTAAAGTTTTTGAAGAAGCAATTTCAGATCCAGATTGGATAATTGCTATGCAAGAAGAATTAAATGAATTTGAAAGAAATCAAGTTTGGACACTAGTTGAAAGGCCAAGTCATGCAAATATCATTGGTACTAAATGGGTATACGTAAATAAACTTGATGAATCGGTACCATTGTAAGGAATAAGGCCGGACTAGTTGCAAAAGGCTATTCTCAAGCGAAGGAATAGATTTTGATGAAACTTATGCACCCGTTGCAAGATTGGAAGCTATCGATTATTCTTGGCACATGCTTTGCATATAAGAACTTCAAAGTATATCAAATGGATGTCAAAAGTGCATTTTTAAATGGCATTCTAGAGGAGGAAGTGTATGTACAGCAACCTCCTGGATTTGAAGTTAAAGATCAAGAAGATAAAGTGTATAGACTCAACAAAGCACTTTATGGATTGAAACAAGCACCAAGAGCTTGGTATGAGACTCTATCTCAATTCTTGGGGGACAATGGTTTTACAAAAGGCACCATTGACAAGACACTTTTCAGAATCAGTTAAGGGGACATCACCCTGCTGGTACAGATCTATGTTGATGACATTGTCTTTGGTTCTGAAAATGATTTACTTTGTGAAAAGTTTGCAAATCTAATGAAGAGCAAATTTCAAATGAGTATGATGGGAGAAATGAATTACTTCTTGGGATTGCAAGTTAAACAAATGAAAGATGGAATCTTCATTCATCAAACCAAGTATACCAAGGAGTTCTTTGAAGAAGTTTGGTATGGAAAACAAGACTAAAAATTCAACCCCTATGAGTACAAATATCGATTGGATGAAGATAAAGAAGGCAAAGATGTTGATCGGACCTTATACGAAGGATGATAGGCGTCTGTCGTTGCACTTATCGCAAACAGACTCGATATATCCTTTGTTGTAGGTGTTTGTGCAAGATTTCAATCTAAACCTAAAGAAAGTCATTTAGGTGCGATCAAGAGAGTTCTCAAGTATCTAAAAGAGACTTTGGGAGTAGGGATATGGTATTCCAAGGAAGGAAGCTTCAAAGTTATATCCTACTCGATTCTCGATTATGCTTGGATGCAAGATTGATAGAAAAAGCACCTCAGAACCCGTCGTTAATGGGAAATAGATCGGTCTCCCGGTTCAAAGAAGAAACGAATTCTATATCAACTTCCACTGCTGAAGCTGAGTATATAGTTGCTGGAAGTTGCTGTGCACAAGTATTATGGTTAAGACAACAATTAAGGGATTATGGAATTGAAGAAAAGGAAATTCCAATTATGTGTGACAACACAAGTGCAATTGCAATCACTGAAAATCCTGTTTTGCACTCAAGAACCAAGCACATTGATGTAAGACATCATTTTATAAGAGATCATGTTGAAAAGAAAGATGTGGTGGTTCTATACATCCCTACTGAAGATCAACTTGCTGATATCTTCACTAAACCACTTGACAGTGAAAGATTTGCCAAATTAAGGACTGAACTTGGAATTATCAAAGTTGACTGATATTCAGCAATGTACTGGAATTCACCAAGGGGATTAGTCTTTGCTATGTTGGGTGAGCTCACTTAGCAGATTAGTCATTGGTATCAACAATTCCATGTACTTATGTTTGGACAATTGAGCAAATGAGGTTGCCAAGGGGATTGGTCTTTGTCATGTTGGGTGAGCTCACTTGACAGATCAGTCATTGGTATTAAACTTCATCTTGTATTATCAATTGAACAAAACAAGGAGAAATTAAGGATCAGCAGAGTCACTTTGTCAGCAGGCTGCTGAAGCACCTGTATCAGCAGACTGCTGAGCCCACCCTGCTGAGGACTACCCTGCTGAATGGAACGTTACACAGTCAAAGTTATTAAAGTCAAAAATCAGAATTGGCGGGATATTTATTTTATCCTTTATTACCACAGTTAACACGATCTAACGGTTATCGACGTTATGGAACACGTGTCAAGCCGCATTTATTCGGATTAATCGTGGTTGACATGGATGTACGTGCAATGACAGTTGCAACCACTCACTGTCTATATATTCAGGCCTATCACACAGCAGATTCTCTACTTGCATATCTGCTTTATCATTGCAAATTTCACACTGTGTGAACACAGATTCTTAATCTATCTTCTCCATCTCATTCATCTCATACAAATGGCGGAAAAGATTGATGTCCAGATTGAAACGAGCCAAAGTGTTAAAGGCTTTGTTGTGGATGCAAACAAAACAGATTTGGCAATTAATATTGGTAGGAGAATCAGGAGATTTGCAGGCTTGGAGAACATACTCAATCTCAGATTAGAAACAATTTCATACACCAATGTTATTGATTTCTGGAAGAATATGGTTGTTGAAGAAGGGACTGAAGCATTCAAGACAACTGTGAATGCTGAAGAGATTGTAGTTTCCTCTAGTCTACTGAGGGAAGTATTTGGATTTGAGGAAGTAATAGATGGTCCAGTCAATCCTGAAGCAATGGGATTGGACAAGATGGCGTTTGTAGATCAAATCAAAACAAATGCAGCCACCAAATCCGTTCCACGCATCAATTGCAGACATATTGGAAATGAGTACAGTCTGCTGAGCAAACTCATTGCTAAAAACATACTTGGATTGGTTGGAAGTATGGACACTCTATCTGGACCCAAGATAGAGCCGATGATAATCATCTGCAGGAGCATGAAGTTTAACTAGGGCTGGTTACTTCATTCATTATATGAAGAAAGTAGCCAAGGAGGAAAGAGAAGGAAAGAGGAAATCCAAGGCCCTGCCCTTAGGATTAATGGTTCAGACCCTGCTGAATCATTTGGAAGTTCCTGATCTTGAACCAGAGAAGATCAATCAGTCTAGATACAAGAAAGAAATTGATTATGCTATTCCCGGTCTAGATGATGATGAAGTTGTTGATGACCCTGCTGCTGGTGATGAAAGTGATGGTGATGATGGTGATGCTGGTGGTGAGCAGGTCAAGCAACCTAAAAAGAAATCTGCTAAACCTGCTGCACCAAAGAAAGCTGCTGAGAAAAGAAAGGTTACAGAAACAAGGAAGACAACTGAAGTGTTAAAGTCTAAAAGAACAAGGAAGCAAAAGCACTGGATCGCCGAGTCCGCCGAGGGTTCGGTGGAGGTTACTGACCCTGTTGTTGCTGCTAGAAAAACGTTGTTGAAATTCTGAGGGAACAACAGAAGGAAGCCAGTAGAAAGAGGAAGTCTAGTGTGGCTGAAAAAGATGATGAGTCCCTTTCCAAGAGGAGAAAAGAAATTATACATAAACAGAAACATGGAAAAGGGAAATAATTGAAAAGCTTGGAGGCACAAAGAGCCCAAGAAGAAGCATCAGTAGAAGAAGAAGAAGAGGCTATTGAGGCTGAGCCCTTAACTATCATCAAGCCTGTGGAAATCACTGACTCCTCACCTGAAGAGGTTGTCAAGTCTACCGAAGCCGGACAGGGTTGTTGTTGAGCAATCTGTTGGAGATATACGCGCGCTCACCGACCCCGAGCCTGCTGTAGTATCTACTGAAGACCCACAGCAATCCACTGAACCTGAACCTGCTGTGGTAATTGAAGAAATAGTTGAAGACTTGGTTGAAGACCCTGCAAGTTTTGCAAGAACTCAAGGGGAAGAGCAGTCTGCTGCTAACCCTGCTGATGAGCATGTAAGTCAGGGGGAACCAAGTGTGGTACAGATGGAAGTGGTAGGCACAAATGTACAACCTCAGCAACCTACCGACTTTGAACATCTGTTGAAGAAACTATGAACTTACTTGTGGAAGCTTTTGGAGGTCAGCAAGCTACTGAACCTGCCATTAGAAAGCCATCTATGCCATATGAGAAGGCATCTAAAAAGGGCAAAGTAGATCCTATCTTCAAAAAGGTGCAAAACTACTTTCAGTGGAAGTTTGGATTCTACAAGAGACAGAAACCAGCTGCTGATCCAATGAGTGGATTTGAAGAATGGGCATTTGAGCAGCTAGGTGTGGACGACTGTTGGATTTGATAGACACTAGCATCGCAATCCAGCCGATGGATCTTTTGGATGAAGGAAAGAAAAGTGGAGCTATTATGTTCAGAGATCCAAAGTTTACACCAGACAGTGATTCATCAGATTCTGATGATGATACCCATATGTTCCCTGGGGAGACCAGTGGAGTGGCTATAGGAACGACAACTGAAGCTACTGGTCAAGAAGCCACTGATATCATAGAAGCGGAACCCACTGAGACTGGTAAGTCTGCTGAGGGCCAGCAGACTGGAGAGATGGATGAGGATCTACAGGATCTCACCATGGATGATCTGGAAGCATTGATCAATGAAGGAATTAATTTGAGTGCTAGTAGGCTAGCTGATGAATCTTCAACATTCCATGTTGTAGAGCCTACTGCACAAACTGAACCTGAACAGAGTGAGGATTTGGATGAAGAAAAGGTTACTGATTTCAGTGAACCTAGTGCCAGCTCAGAAGCATCTATTGAATATCAAGATGGATTTGACTTTGAGGACACTCTCACTAAAACTGCCATTATCCTAACCAAGATTGGTCATGCTGAAGGATTTCAAGTGGATAATGAGGCTATATTCAATCCACTGAGAGTTGAAGAGGAGGTACGGAGTTGCCGGGCGCAAACAAGACTCGCACAAAGGTTGGAACATGAGGTACAGTCGTTGAGTCTCAAACAAAGACTCGGACAAAGGTTGGAACAAACTTTGGGTTTGGAGGAAACCCCCGTTCTTTGAAGAGGCTGCCGTAGTGGAGCCTACGGAGACAAGACCACCGAAGGGAAAGATGGTCGCGGACTACTATTAATGAGGATGAGCAGCTGTTGGACTATGACTTCAGTGATGAGGAATTTCAAATGCCTGAAGAAGAAAACGTTGAAGTTGATCCCCAACAGGCATTTGTACCTGTTTTTGAAGAACCTGACATTGATCCTATCTTGGAAGAATATCAAGGACCTAACCCTGCTGGTCTAGATAGGAGTTGGGCAATGGTTGTGAGCAATCAGAGGCCACATTACAATGTTGAGGAGCCTGCTGATGAAGCTACTGGTGGAAGGATGACCAGTGAAGTGCCAGTTGAAGTTTTGAATGAGTTAAGGACTATTAGAAATGATATGCAACAGTTAAGAACTCAACTGGACAGACTGGAAGAAAGATTTGAAGAACTGATGAAAATGGTGAATGAAAACAGACAATCTACCGCCACAGTTGCTTCAAACTTCACATCTACTCAAAATGCTGTGAATGATCTGATACTAGATGTGAGGGGAATCAAGGATGGCAATACTGCAAAAGAGAAGTTTCTGAAAGACCAATTCATTTCCATCCATCAGAAACTTGACAACCTTGCTGCCACACCTAAGCCTGCTGAGGCTGCTGGAACATCTCAACCTGATGGATTGGATCCTAAGGTTACTGAGAGGATCAATCTACTAGAACAGACTTTGCAAACCAGGATTACTGCAGTTGACACCAAAACTGAGATTATGGAAGGGCAACCGAATAATCGGTTATTTCACGAGAGAGTGTTCATGGCCTAATGTCCCGTTTTGTTAATGATGTCACTAAGGGGGAAGAGGGCCAAACAGCTGCAGAAAAGAGGCTGCAAGACTTTTTGCACAGAAGAGATGGCAAGATGATACCAATGCTTTCAGGCAACCTGCACCTAGCAGATTGCAACTTACTGATGATCTTTTTAGACAATACAAGAAAGAGTATTACAACATGAGGAAACCTTATCAAGACAAAGGATTTCATGAAGGTCTGAACTCTTTCTTGGGATTGAAATTTTGGGAGGCAAGTATTAAAGCCTTAAGGGCAAGCAACAGAGGTGGAAGAGGTGGAAGAAGTGGCAGAGGTGATAGGAACTTGCCTATCACAAAAGCAAAAGATTCACTTGAAGAGTTTAAGGAACTATACATGAAGTTTGGATTCACAGTGAATCAGATTAATCTTATCCTGCCTGAAGCATGGAACTGGTGGAAACAAGTCAATCCCTACATTGATTTTACATTGATTGAAAATGAATGGATGAGGGATATGATAGAAGAGATCAGGGCCTACCAAGAACAAGTGGGGAAGGCCAGACAAGAGAGAGAAAGAAGACTGTAGATCAGCATACTTTAACTGCATTATATTTTTGCTGATTCTAGACTGTAATATCTTTGATCAAATGATTTTAATGAAAGATGGATATTTGTTCTGTTTTTGTTTTTACCTTTTTGCTTTGTTGTTAGGTGAGGGTAGTGGCATCATCATCAAAAAGGGGGAAATTGTTGGACTTATTTCTATGTTTTGATGATGAGTGCCAGACTAGCTATTATAGTGCAAAGGCAAAAAGATGTCTAGATCAAATGTATAGGTTTATTAGAGTTTGATTCATGAATAGGTTTGATCAAACAAGCACTGTAATGGTCAGCTGATTTGTTTCAGCAGACTGGTCTAGGTCAGTAGGGTAGATAGGTCAGTAGACTAGTCAGGAACTTGTCGAAGACCGAAAGGCGAAGGCCGAGGGTTCAAACTCGGTTTCGAAGGCTAAGGGATCAAACTTAGTAATTTAAGTCAAGGATATGGGATCGAATTTAGGCAAGTCCGTGATGACCTAAGCGATCACATATACCTTGTGTAGAAGGTCTAAGTTCCATAAGTTGGATGATGTTTGGAACTTGGTTATAATTAAAAAGTGTAATCTAACTTCACAAATAAAAGTTAGATAAAAGAAGTCACCGCATTGTATTTTATACACGGCAAATTGGAGTTCAAACGAGATCGATAGGTATCTCAAACAGATCGATGAACCTGCTGATAATATACCTCGATTAATTCAAGATTATTGGAAGATTACATGGATAAGGACAGCCAACTACCTCTGACTAATCAAAGATATCAAAGGCTGAGATTAAAAGAACGTTGGGATGATTCATATTTTTATCCATTGGATATAAGTCAAAAGGGTGGACAGACTGCACTGTCAAAAAGGAATTCTGACAGTGTCAGTCCTATGAATAGTGATAGAATGCAAATCAGATGGGACAAAAACAAGGAACGGTTACATTTGAATTTCAAATACAAGTCACATGCATTCTTGCCTATAAATAGAGGACTTTCAACTCGAAACAAGATGATGAAAATTAACAAACTTTGAAAAATATTACCGAAATTTGAAAAACACCCCGCCGAACCTACCGAACTTAAAGCTACTGATCCAGAGAATTTCTTCAAGTGTTTTCTACATTCAAGCTACATCAAGCATACACACTTGAAGACTACAAGCTACTGATTATTTCATCCTAATCAAGTTGCTACAACTGAATCATTTACTTGATTCAATCTTTATTTTATAAAGAACCTGCTGAAGACAGTGAAGCACTTTTGTGTGAAAGACTGTTGTTTGTGGTGGAGCTGGTGAAGAGGCAATCCTACACTTCAAGGACCAGTGGAAGACTCAGGAGCAGCAATCCTACCTATTCCCAGTTTTCAGTTTGTGAAGCCATAGTTATTGGTGAAGGACAAGCTACTTAGGAATCTTTGTAACAGCTACATCAAAGATCTCTAGTGAATTTCCTCCAACATCACGGGAGAAGAGTGGACGACGGGATTACACCACCCGGAACCACTATAAAATTTGCCTACTTACTTTCGCATTTACTTTACGCACTTAGTTTATTTTACACATCAACTTACCGAATCTAGCAAGCGAAATCACACACATACACTACCGAGTATCTAATACTTAGTATCATATTTAACAACAAGTATTAAGGCTTAATTTTGATATTATTCCGCTGCACAAATTCAGCAACCTCAACTATCAGTAGACTACTATTTATCAGCAGGCTACTGAAGTCTCAGCAGACTCCTGATGTATCAGCAGGCTGCTGAAGTTGCAGAATTTGTTAACTCCAAAGTTTTAAGTGTTAAGTTTATTCACCCCCCCTCTAAACTTAACCAAAGCCTTTTTAAGGGACCAAGAAGATTGACAACAATCTCAAACCCTTGGTGGACATCTAAATGCTCACACTCATCAAATTCAGCATCTGGATGAGGTCATGGAGCACTCTGGCAAGCAACTCAACATCCTACTCAAAGTTGGTGAGGCAACCAATAAGATACTGGAGAAAAGATATGGTCCCCTCCCTGAATCTGAAGATGCAATCAGGATTCTTGAAGAACGGTTTGGTGATACCAAAAAAAGGGAAGGAAGCTCAAAGCCTGAAAGCTCCAGTGGAAAGAAGGAAAGCCCAACAGTTAAGGGAAAGGGCACCAAAAACAAAGGCATCAAGGAAGCTCAAAGCCTGAAAGCTCCAGTGGAAAGAAGGAAAGCCCAACAGTTAAGGGCAAGGGCACCAAAGGCAAAGGCATCAGGTTTGAAGAGAAGAAAAAGTAGCTCTTGTTTAATTAAATCATGTCTATATGCCTTTGTTTTTGAATAAAAAGATGCAATATCTCATTGCCCTTAAATGGATGAATAAAATTTTTGAGATTTATTCTGTTATCATTAATTTTTTTTTACACTTATGTTCAGGCTTATGAGGGTTTTGGCATCATCAAAAAGTGGGAAATTGTTAGGAACATTTTTTTATGTTTTGATGATGGACATACTTGCTGTTATAGCAAGCCTGAAATAAGTTACAATTTCTCTGTATAAGTCTTTACTTTGAGTCTGACATGTTGTATAAGTTGAGTCAGACAAGTATTGTACTAGTTGGTAGGACAGCAAAGCAAGAACAGATTTTCGGCAGAGTGAAGCCAGCCAAGTACCAACAGAGAAGCAATGAAGACATAAGGTCTGACTTATAACCAAGGAAGTCTGTGATGACCTTGGATAAGTCTAATACATGTTTCAAGTAATGAAGCTCAATGTTTAAAAGTGGTGTACACTGATCTCACCCAAACCAAGGATCAGTGAAGTACAAGGAATCTCCTTAAACTGAAAGATTGAAGGAAACAGTGAATCGGCAAAGTAAACTGACTTTCGGCTGAGTGAAGGCAAAGCAGTGAAGGAAGATCTAAGCGGAAAAGTCAGATGGATCACTTGACCGATCAAAGAACGGCTGAGTAAACCTTACTTAGTCGGATTATTGAAATATGAAGAAGATACAGAAGATCAAGCATTAAATGCACAATCAATAGAGGATCAATCAAGGATAGATTTTATGGAAAACGTTTGAAGAAAAATCCGATCACTAAAATCAAGGAGAATACAATTAAGGGGGAATCAAGAATAAAATCAAGGATTATTCCCCTCATTAATATAGCCAACGGACGGAAATTCAAATAAAGAATAATCAAGGCTATAAATAGAAGACATTGACAGAAAAATAAGACACACAGCATGCACGATCAAGAATCTGAGCAAAAACTCTGTCAAAGTGAAAAGTCTTCTATCTGTGCTAAAAAGGAAATATCCAGTGATCAACTCAAATCTAAGAGCTACAAATCAAACATCAAGCATTGAGATTGATCAACAAGTTTGTGAATCCAATTCACATCAATCAAGCAACTGAATTAGAGGCATCTGAGAAGGAGTTGTGTCTGTGATAGCTGTTGAAGGATTTGATCCCAATGAGCAGTGAAAGAGACTGAATCACTGAAGTTGTTGCAGTCAAGGAGTGATAGTCTTGTAGATTGTGAAGCTTGTGAAGTCAAGGACAATTGTACTATTGTATCTGTGAAAACAATAGTGAATTCCTCCAATCATCACAGTAGAAGAGTGGACTAAGGGATTATACCACCCTGAACCACTATAAGCCTTGTGTCAATTTACTTTATGCAATTTACCTTACTGCATTCATTTAATTGCATATATTACATCATACATTTGTGACTGCTTAAAATACTTTGAAATAACTTAGTAAGAAGGGACTTATCCGCTGCCCAAAAGATTTTAATTACATGAAAAGTTTTTGAAACTCCACTATAGTCATTCACCCCCCCCCTCTGACTATAGTTTTACCCTTATCTGGGACCAACAGGGGGTCATGGACATGTTGCTAGACGCTATCCATGATCGTTAGAGGTGAAGGGCATTTTCGTAATTGAACCTTATGTCTATGGCCAACATATTCTGAAGCCTATCAGGTCACACACATATGAACATCAAGTCGGATTAAAATGTGGTTATAATTGATAACCAGATAAGGAAAGAATTTATCTCATACTATAAAGGTTATAGTTGTAAATTAATATGGTGGTATTTATTTATTATGAATAAATATAATACAAGATATTAATTATGTTCCTTAATTTTATATATATATATATTATGTGGCCAAAATTTGTGTGTGTATGACACACATGAATTTGGCTAATAATGTGGCGCCATCTTTTGGTGTATAGGATACACTTAGATTGTGCAATTTAATTAATAAGATTACCATAATATTAATATTGGATATTAATTGATTTTTGGAAAATAGAATTATGGTAATAAGATAAATATATTCAATATAAGATATTGGCAATATCTTAGATTTATTTAATATAAGATATAAATTAAATTAGATAAATCAATCTAAGGGATTTTCCTTATTATATTAGGAAAAAGTTTTCTCTCTCATCAATCTACTAGAAGCTAATCCCAATCAGTTGGGGAGAAAATTGGGGTGCACTTTTCCCTATTTAAGGGATGCTAGGCTAGCCCTTTTGTACATCATAATTCCAAGAGATAATTGTTCTTGTGAAAAATAAGAGAGCTTCTTAAAGAGAGATTATAGAGAGAGAAAAGGTCGACCTACCAGTCGAGTTTTTCTAGTAGCAATTATTGGCGGGATTCCGGCAAGGTGCTCATGTGGATAACTGGTACATGACGGACGCTTGGACGGCTCGTGCACATCTACTCCTACTGGACGGTCAAAGCGTCGATCTTTTAGATCAACCAAGGTAATAGTACCGTCCCCTCTCTTATATGTTTATTGTTTAAACGGAGACGATCCTGGATCGGGAAATCAATTTTTAAATTCCGCTGTGCTACTCGATTGATTTCCTAACAGTGGTATCAGAGCGGTCTTCGAGCTTAAGCAATAAGCATCTTTTTTTCATGTAGTAAATTAGATCCAATAGATAAAAGTCATGTATGCTATTGATTCGTAATTAGTGCACAAGAAAAAAAAGGTTTTGGAGGGGCGGCGGCAGTGGCACCACCGCCACATCGGCGCCGGCGGCATCGGCGGCCTCCGGGCTGCCGGTGGCAGTCGGCACCACCGTCCCCCTCCCCTTCTTGTTTTGTTTTGTGCATCCTTATGTTTACAATATGGTCCATGGTTGGAAATTTCTCTTTTGTTTAGTTGATGCCATATGATTAACTAATGGTTCAAATAGTTTGACCATTGGGAAGCCACGTGGCATCTGCTCGATATAGAGATACCCGAATCCGGATCCGATCCATAATTGGATCGTCAGATCTGATTCACAGCACCGATCGAGACACTCGATCTTGCACATCGGAAGCTACGAAATAGATTCGTTTATGATTTTACCACGATATGATTCGCATAATAAATTAATCTACAAGAAGGTTAGTAGATTTACCCCAACCGGAGAGAAATAGGAAATCGACCAAAGGGAGAAGCCATGATCTTCCGGATTGTATCCTAACGACGACTGGTGGACGTCGATCCTCGCCGTGAAACCTCTTCGAATATGCACAAGAAAAACCCTAGTTTTTCTCCTCTTAATGACTAGAACAAGAAACTAATTTTTCTCTTCTTTTATTTGATATGTGGCGCAAATTATGATATCAAATTGTGTTGGGAGGAACTCCCTTTATATTGAAAAATAACTAGTCAAGAGAGAGTTATCCTTTTCACACCACATTACCTATTCCCACAAGGAAAAGATATTTGACAAAAGATAAGAGATAATTCCCAAAATATCAATCTCTTTATCTCTTTTCCATTAATTATCCAACAAATAGATAATTAATTAATTACATATATGAGATAATCTAGGAAAATTTCTTCTCCCAATTTATCCATAATGTGGTGCCAATTTCATCATTAATTTAATAGAAAATGTCTTTTCTATTTTACAAATTATTTATCAAATAAATAATATTGTATATTCATTAAATAGACAAACTATTTAATTTATTCAGGTTCCATAAAACGAGAAAACACTCGCGTGATAGGAGCCAACCCGTGGACCGTGGACCTATAACTAGTATCTACAATAAAATGAATAAAATATTCATCAAACAAAATATTTCTACTCAACTTATTAATTCCGGAATTACGCCACCATAAATCCAAAACTGAACTCTATCGATTATGGATATAACTTATTCTCAAAACGTCGAGTCGAGTCGATAAGTTTCCATTGATATAATCATTACATATAAACTAACCCTCCAAAGACTATCCGTACTGCAGTAGGATTATTTCCGTAAACCTTCTTCAATACATCTTATCCTTATTTACCATTAACCCACTTGTGATCAATTAGTTCATAACCAATACGAACTCCCGGGATCGATCAGTTTCTAGGATTAACAAATAAGGGGATTGTCTTTCTACTTCCCGCATTAAGGAATAGATTCCGTATCTGTGAGACACACACTTCTCACTCATTCCAGAATAGTGCCAAAGTGAAAGTGATTCGGACTGCCCCTCTTAGCGATCCTTAACGAACACATCAAACATTATCTTGAAACAAGTAGGAGTATGCAATCACTTCAGGATTAAGGTTAATCCATATATAATCATCTTGTGACTCAATAATATTTCTCAATCACGGAATTATATGATAAATGCAAATTAAATCGGTCCAGTCCTATATGAGTACATCATATATAAATGCCCCACTTAGATAACCAATATCGACGGTCCGGATAAGATGATCACACCTTAAAGTGTTCTGGGCGCATTAATGGTGGTTTAATCAATACACCCCATACTTTGATTAAGTTCCACACGGACTAATAGTTCAAGTGTCTAACCATAAACTTAATCCTCACGTGTGACACACACTAAGTTATATGGCTACACATGATACGACTCGGTGTTTTCAGCGGTGTATTACATACAAGCACGCATCAAATAATCAGATGAGAATAAATCTGTCATTTATTAATTATAAAAACAATTACATAAATTTTCTTTCGGGCTTTACTTCCAACAATCTCCCACTTGCCCGTAAGGACAAGCAACAATTGCCTTTCGGGCACACTATATCTAACAATCTCCCACTTGCCCGTAAAGACAAGCAATGATTGTTTTTAGATCACCACACCCTTATTCTTTCTATCCACAACATTCTCCCACTTGCTCTAAAGCAGATGAGACATATCTCCCAATTTTATACCCGCCAAACACTTATCAGTGACAATAGATGCCACGTGACTTGGTAAACTGATCGGCTAGGTTGTTGGCTTGAGGCGATCTTTAGGACTGAAACGTCGCCTCTCTACATGATCTGTCTGACCAGGTGGTACTTACCTTCAATATGCTTTTAACCTCTTGTGATTGCGAAGATCCATTGCATGAGCTAACTCTCAACTGTTTCCAGAATAAAATGGTATCGGCTCATAGAGACCTGGAATCACTTCCCGATCCAACAAAGAACTTCTCAAGCCACACTGCCTCTTTAGCTGCTCGAAAGCTGCTATGTATTCGATTAATAGAGTCAAATTAGAAGTGCTGGATTGCTCCAGACTGTAGCTCCATCACAATGAGTAAACACTGAGCCTGAGATTGATTCACGATCATCCTTAATCCGACTAATAATCAGAATCATTGTACTCAATAACACTCAGGTTTGCATCCGAATACACAAGCATATGACTCCTCGTACTCTAAAGGTACTTGAGGATGCACTATACTGCTGTCCAATGCTCGAATCCGAGATTCGATTATAGTTGACTTTTAATAATCTGACATTCTCTATCCAAAAGAGAACTTATCCCATTTTCTCTATATCCAAAGATTTGAGAGAATCATTCCGTAAGGGGTTGGGTAGGAAACCTCTCGTTGAATGTTGCATACGAAAATGCATCATCATCTTAAACAATAAGATGGATGGGATACTGCCACAACTTGTTCTCATGAATTCGACCGAATCAAATTCTAAGAAGATAGTCGACTTTTGTGATTCAGAGAATCTTTGGTTTGTCAGTTTCTAACTTCAGACAACACACCCATGTCGCTTACAATTGTTGCAGTGTTATCATTTAAAACACTAACGTCTACTACTTTACCAATGTTGATTATCCAATCTACAAAAGACTCGTCAATATTCTGGTCAAGCCCACACATTTCAAACATGTGACTTTTAATGACCCAGAGGTTTGCTTTAATCCACCAAAGGATATAAGCATAGGCAGTCAACTGCTATTGGATTTAAGCAAAAAACCCTTTGTTCCGAATGAATTCAAGCTCCTTTGTACGGCAAGAAAGTTTCAAGGAATCACCTCTGTTAATCCTGCTTTTTATGGAGTCAAGTAAGGCTGAGTGGTGAGAATGTTTCAGGGCATCACCCCTATTAAACTATCTACTTCTCAGGGAATTACCCCTAGAACACTTGGCTTTGCCTTTCCCATTCATTCAACTCTTTATCACGTAGATCTAATTACACCCTCTGGGCCTGAGACACTCAGGTGGTTCTACAAGAGTGTGAACAAAACTAGAGTACCAAAACTCCATTGACAGGTTTATGGCTTTAAACCAACCTCTATCTATCAGAATCCTATACAGTCCTTTTAGAGGACCCTAGGTTATCAATCACCGCCAGCAGGCTGTAAAGTCTATATAATCACAGCGGGTCAACGAATAAACCATACTCCCATTGTATTTGGGTGGATTGACATTCTGATCTGGTTTAGTAGTATTTATCAGCATAATCCCCAACAACAAATGTTGGATGTGGTCTGATTAAATCATATTGTAACTCCTTGAGTAACTGTACTTCAAGGTCTAAGGTTGTTATTTAAACATTCTTTTAGAAAGAATGTAACAGTGCAACCGTCACGATCCGATCTCAAGAATCTTATAACCAACCTTTTACTCATTGCATTAAGATATTTCACGAACAGTCACCATCTGAACGTGTATACAAAATATCCAGTCCTACCTTCAAGCACTAGTGCTAAATGCCACTATTTGTGGAAGTGGGGTAAATGTAATTCACTCCTTATCCACAAATTCATAGGCATCTTCTAGGTAGACTTCTCGGTATTACATAATAATGTAAACCGTTATTTTGCAACCAATATCTTAATTGAGTTAAGCAGTGTATTGTAGCATATCAATAAATATACAAGACAATCTATGGTTTATCCTTTCAGTGAAATCATTTCACTCGGAGGTAGGCCGAGCATCAGTTCCAAATACTATGCTATAGCTTATATCTAAGCATGGAATACTATTTTCTCTGGTGACATCAGAGATTCCTCCAAATATTTAGATAAACTAATTGGCGTTTCGAGTAGTCATTAGACAAAGAATGTTTATTACTCGAAAGCTCCCACTAGCTTGTATCCTTCATAAGACCCCGAAGGTCAATATGAACAAGCTATGATACTTCTTTAGCTCTATTAACCTTTCCTAATTGAAAGCTTACTTAGTCATTTTTCCTTTGAGATAGTATTCTTAGAATGGGAGTTAGGAATCACCCTTAGCCAGTCTTCAGATCTTATCTCTAGGATATATGCACTAATAAATAGATGCTGAAGAATCGTTTATCTAAATACGGAAACCATTTGTCTTAATAGTTTATGATGTGTTGCATATACCTTTTCAGCATTACTTAGTGGTTATGACTTTATCAGACAAAAGTCCGAGTCTCAGAATCGTATACAAATGTCATATTCACTTTCTTTAAGGCAACTGTATTATCGATGTGAAAGTGAATCCATTTGTTCCAGCAAATCTGAAAACAAAAATTATATTTCTTTGATGTTCAATGATTAAAATCCGAAATTTATTTCCTTATATCACTCCCACTGTCTTAACTGAAATAACTGCCCGTTGTCTACTCTTCATCACGAATGCCCAGCTACCTTGTTCTTACAAAAGAACTTTAGCTTCTGAGTCAAATTACTCGGTTAAGAAAGTCTCTAAGGATTCATAGGTTGGTGATCCAATCACTTTCCTTATCCTTTACTTTCTTTTATTAATATTTCGGTTTAGACTTTGACTTATTTAGTTTAGATTACTTGCACTTGTAGCCATTTACCTTCCCATTCTTGGCTTTCTATAAAGGAAATGGCCGTGAACTAGCAGTTCATTTGAGTAGACACTACTCGTAAATTGTGGGATGTCTAGTGAGATTGATACCAAATCATTATCGTCATCTTTGAACTAATTTTGTATTGTCTCGTTCAACACGAGTGACAGCAGTGACATACTTATTAATGTCACTTAAGTTTGTAGGCTCAAGAGGAATATCCTTTTCCGAAAAAATTAATTTGCATTCTCGATTATTGAGTTCAACGTTCTTATTACTTTTCCCGAAGTCAGCATTAGTCAATTTATCGTGTTTAGCAGTTTAGATACATTGAGATGATATGTACTTGCAAAAATAAATTATGATAGAATTATAAATCAAATGATACACCACAACAAATAATAAATTTTAGGAATTATAAACGTGATGTCATGCATGCAGTTTATCCTACCATTCCAAGGATTTAACCTCACATAATACTGCCACCGCAGGGTCGGTATCAGCACAATGACGGTTAAATTGAGACAATCTCTCTCAACAATTAAACAATTAAGAATCAGAATCTCCATTTAATTGTTGATTACCTTCTTTTTTCAGCCAAGATATTGTTAGGAAATCACTAGTTTAACGCAGCAGAATTTACAATTTGATTTCCTTTTACTAGATCGTTCTTCATTTAATGAAATAAACACGTTAAGTAGTTCGACGGTTATACCATGATGATCTATAAGATCGTCGCTTTGACCGTCAACGGAGAGTAGTACAGTGCGCAAACCGTCCATGCGTCCGACCACTATCGTTAATCCACACGAACTCCTCGCCGGAATCCTCCATGGATTGCTATCGAAAAACTCCGGTTGCTAGACCGGCCTTTTTCCTCCCTCACAAACTCACTATAGGTTGCTCTCTATTTTACACAAGAACTATGAGCTCTTGCAATTGTGATATCCAAAAGAGCTTGACACCCACTTCCTTTATATAGGCAAAGTGGCACCCAATATGGTGTGGAAGAGAAGAAAACTTTTTCCCAATAAAATAAAGAAAATCAATTAGATTGATTTATCTCTTTAATTATAATTAACTTTGCCAATAGCTTATATTGAACATAATTATCTTATTACCATAAATCTATTTTTCCAAAATCAAATAATGTTTTATATTAATATTATGGTAATCTTAATAATTAAACTACACAATCCAAGTGTATCTTATACACATCAATGTGGCGCCCCAATAGTCAATAGATTGACTTCCGGAATATTCTTTAATTAATATAATTTACATATAATTAATATCTTGTATTTTTTTTATTCATAAAAATAAATACCACCATATTAATTTACCACTATAACCTTTATAGTCTAGAGATAAACTTTCCTTATTTGGTTATCAACTATAACCGTAATTTAATCCGACTTGAAGTTCATATGTGTGTGACCCGATAGGCTTCCGAATATATTGGCCATAGACACATAGTGCAATTTACTAAAATACCCTTCCTGCCTAACGATTATGGGATCGCGTCTAGCCACACACCATGACCCCCAATCATCGGAAGAGTCAAAAGCAATGACTACTACCTTTCATGTGAAGCAGTTACCGTGTAACTTACAATCCTATCGCTGTAAACGATCGTATCTTGAGTGTCAATACATTAACGATCGTATCTTATAATCTCGATATCATGCTCTCTTGGGATAACACATTTACTCCAACTTTGCAAAGATTCTCGAGAGCTAGACATTCCTTATAAGAAGGCCATTTCGGATATTCAATCCCAATCATAGGATACGCGATTCCCGGACGACCAATCATGTATACTCCGCATGCTTCAATATCATACCCAATCACTACCGCATGATCGCCCCGTGGCTAAGGAAAATCTCAATAGTGTCAAAGCATGACAATCCACACCGTGATGCCATGAAGACTCCGGTCAAAAGGATAATTACACAACCGCCACATAGTGTGACACTTAATGTAAGTGGGCCAGTCTAACGTATGCATTCTCTAATACATGTCCACGTAGAGTCCAAGTGTCTCTACACTTCGATAGACGAGATCTATCACTACCTTATGTAAGATAGAAAACATCCAATACGTGCTAGTCTGATTATACTATCAATGTCCCATTTGATAGTACATAAGACTAGAGACATTTAAGTACCAAACTTGTTATAGTGATTAGAGATCTCATCAAGCATTATCACTATCATGGATTCTCTATCACAGATTGATACTAGGGACTTTACTATATATATACAACAAATAACATGAAGATAAACAATATATAATAACATAAGTGTAAAGCCCCGTTCCCGGACACCGAGTCCTTATCCGGAAAAGGAACGTTCGGCACGTATAAAATAAAAATAAATTCACTTTATACGTAAGCCTCTACTACGTCGTATAAAAATAAGCAAACGGAAGCAAAAGACTCGGGTAAAATTTTCAAGTATTCAAGAGTAGGGATATCATCTAAAGGTGGAAATATAACTTTATTACATTCAAAGGAAAATACGATATCCAAAGGAAATGTAACGGTATTACAAGTCTCGAAAGACCAAAAGTCAAAACCAAAAGTACTAAAAACAGTCTATGAAAGAATAATGAGAGTATTAGAGTAATGTTTTCAATGAAGCATCTTCAAACGTCATCATCATACTCCTCTCCTCTTCATAAACATTATCAACATGTTCGTCTTCTCACCCCCAAACACATAGAAAACATGCATTTGAGGTAAGTACAACGTACTTAATAAGAAAGAGAAGCTATGACAACAATTACAATTTATAAAGATAAGATAATTAAAAGTTTAGTTGTTTACGTTTGACCGACTCAATCTAGGGTTCATTTCATGTCCATCAACACGAATTGACTAAACGTTTCTACTTAACTTATCTATGTTACAACCACACTTAAGGGCACCACGCCTGATGTATATCCACCAAGAGATATCGATTGCAACATGTTAGTGGATCACACCAATATCCACGGAGGCTAGAATAGGTAGGCTCCGATAGTACGCACACCTCAGTGGAGTCCCCCGAAATTGTGGTTCTTTTGACCTACGGGCTCTTCCACCATCAGAGGTAGCACACACATCACGATATTGACTGGTGCCTATCCAAGAGAGACTTGTTGTTTAATCTTTTAATAGTCAAGTACGTGTTTTATTAGAATGATTAACTAACCACCTAAGTGTTTTCAATTAATCTCCCTCACGAATACTACTCTCTTCCTAGACCACTAGCCATAGACAAGGCCTAGCAATTACATAGACATTGATGAATGCTAATCCATCAAAGCACAAGCCTATCATGCTCTTCCGACGGATCCGAACTTCAACTCCCTTTAAGAGTACATTCGGTGTTTTAACTGAACGAATCAGAAGCTCAATTCGGGCTTGTTTATGTTTATACAATGTTAACATATCATAAATTATGGGTTTAAAACAATAATAACATGATTATGAAACCCGAAACCAAACTAGAACGATAAAACCGTAAAACAATGTAAAACAGGTCAGACGCCCGTTTGAAACCCTATGCACGCCCGTCCGTAATCAAACGCCCGTCCACTAAATCCCAAACGCCCGTCCGCCAAAAACAACTACATCCTGAATAAAAAATCTAACCTCAAACGCCCGTCTGCCTTGTGCAAACGCCCGTTTGAGCTACTAGGGTCGCGAACGCCCGTCCGCCTGGGTTTTTCCCAAAACGCTAAAATCGTCAAAACGCGATTTCCAATCCATTTCTAACCTAATTGGCATCGAATTAAACACAGAAAAATTAGAAAAAAAAACATATCTAAACATCCCAAGAACACCTACGATCCTTGACCAAAGAAAACACATCTTTTTAGCATCTACGCATCCTAAAACGTGATCTACACTCCATGAATCATAACTGAGATCATAGGAAGAATTTCTTACCTATTAGCAGCCAAAAAACCAGATTAAACAGCCACGAAAATCTGCCACACTTCTCAACAATCTGATCCCCAAGCGTTGCCCTTCTCACGACGATTCCAATTCTCTCGTCTGATCTGCAAACGGTTAAGAAACGCTTCAGATATCGTGAAAACTCTCTTGGCCTATTTCTTCATCCAAATTGCGCAGAGAAGAGGTGAAAAACTGATTTATGATTTTATGTTTAGGTTATGGGATTATTGTGTGCAAATTTCCTTAAATACCAATTTCCCATAAATCCCTTTTTCCTTAATTGTCCTTTAATTACCAAATAATCAGATTTTTCCCTTAAGCATATATACTTATAACTCGAATATATATATATATACTCAAATAAATATTTAACTCCCATAAAAGAAAAGAAATAATAATATTCGTTTTCGCAAAATGACACGTCTGCCCTTTCCCGAAAATCGGAATATTACATTCCTCCCCCCTTAAAAGGAGTTTTGTCCTCGAAACTAGAACATACCTGGTAGATCCATAAACTCTTGGAATTCACTGATCATATCATCTTCAACTTCCCAAGTTGCCTCCTCGGGTGAATGATTGCTCCACTGAACCAAAACCAATGGGATCAGCCGTCTCTTAATCATCTTTTCCTTCCGGTCCAAAACCTTGATCGGTCTCTCATCATAAGCAAGATTGTCTTGTAGAATTTCCGGATCAATTGTAGTTTCAACATCATTCCTCGTCAGACACTTCTTCAACATTGAAACGTGAAACACACTATGGACCCTTGACATCGATTCTGGTAACTTAAGCTTGTAAGACAACGGTCCAATCCTTTCCAGAATTTCAAATGGTCCAACATACGTTGGACTTAGCTTTCCTTTTTGTCCAAAGCGTTTCACTCCCTTCATTGGTGAAGCTCGTAGATACACTCTATCACCGACTTCAAACTCAAGCGGCCTTCTTCTAACGTCTGCCCAACTTTTCTGCCTGTCTTGAGCTGCCTTCAGATTCTTCTTAACCAGCTGGACCCTTTCCTTAGCTTGTTCAACCATTTCCGGCCCTATGATCTGTCTTTCCCCGACTTTATCCCAAAACAGCGGCGTTCTACACCTTCTTCCATACAACGCTTCAAACGGAGGCATGCCTATACTTGCATGATAACTGTTGTTGTAGGAAAACTCTGCTACCGGTAGGTAATCATCCCATGATCCACCTACTTCCAAAACACAAGCTCTTAGCATGTCCTCGAGTGTTTGGATGGTCCTCTCAGATTGTCCATATGTCTGAGGATGAAAGGCCGTACTCAAATCCAACTTGGTTCCAAAAGATTCTTGTAGACCCTTCCAAAACCGACTGACGAATCGACTATCTCGATCCGAGACTATAGAGATAGGAACTCCGTGTAACTTCACTATATTATCCAAGTATAGTGTAGTCATCTTCTTCAAAGGCATATCAACCTTATACGGTAAGAAATGGGCAGATTTAGTCAATCTATCCACAAATACCCATATCGCATCATGTCCACCTCTTGTCCTTGGTAAACCGGTGATGAAGTCCACAGTGATCTTATCCCACTTCCATTCGGGGATATCCAAGGGTTTAAGCATTCCTCCTGGTCTTCTATGTTCTGCTTTTACTTTCTGACAAATGTCACACTCTGCCACGAACTTGGCTATTTCCAACTTCATCGAGGGCCACCAGAGCCTTTCTTTCAAGTCCCGATACATCTTAGTAGCACCTGGATGAACTGCAAAAGCAATCCTATGTACCTTTTCCATAACTCTTTGTCTTAGGTCACCAACAATAGGCACACAGAAACGATCCTGATACCAAAGGTATCCGTTCTTGTCCAAGACATATCCCACTGTAGGCTTCTCTCTAGCAACTCGTTTCAAATCAACCAAAGTTGGGTCTTCATCTTGCCTCTCCCGAATATCATCCATCAACTCAGATCTTGCTAATAACGGCGCCACAAACTGTCGATCCTCAATCTGACCAAACCTGCTGAATTCCAGCCTATCTAACCTTTTTGCCACATCTTCGATGCTTGAAACTGCAAACACTGGTTTCCTGCTTAAAGCATCTGCCACTACATTGGCTTTGCCTGGATGGTACTGGATATCCAAATCATAGTCCTTCACGAACTCCAACCATCTCCGCTGTCTCATGTTCAGATTCTCTTGTGTAAAGAAATACTTTAAACTTTTGGGGTCGGTGAAGATCCTGGCCTTAACTCCATACAAGTAGTGCCTCCAAGTATTTAGGGCAAACACTACTGCTGCCAACTCTAAGTCATGTGTCGGGTAATTCTTCTCATGCACCGTCAACTGCCTAGATGCATAAGCAATAACTTTTCCCCCTTGCATCAATACACAACCTAAACCCTGTCCCGAAGCATCCGTGTAGACATCGTAATTATCAAAAATCTCCGGAACTGCCAACAATGGGGCCGTAGTCAACCTATCTTTCAAGGTATGAAAAGCCGTATCACACTCGCTAGTCCATTCAAACTTCACATTCTTCTATGTAAGCTTAGTGAGTGGAGTACCTATCTTCGAAAAGTCTTGTACGAACTTCCTATAGTAGCCAGCCAAACCAAGAACCTCCTTACTTCTGAAACTGTGGTGGGTTTAGGCCAATTCTCAACTGCCTCAATCTTCACTGGGTCAACTTGAATGCCATCTCCAGAAATGACATGTCCCAAGAAACTGACTTGCTTCAACCAAAAGTCACACTTAGAGAACTTAGCGAACAACTGGTTCTTCTTCAAAGTATCTAACGTCCTTAAGTGTTCCTCATGTTCCTTCTCATCCTTAGAGTATACTAGGATGTCGTCTATGAACACTATCACAAACTTATCCAAGTATGGCATGAAAAATCGCTGCATCAAATCCATAAATGCAGATGGAGCATTAGTGAGTCCAAAAGGCATAACTAAGAACTCATAATGTCCATACCTCGTACTAAAAGCCGTCTTCGGTATATCTGCCACCTTGATCTTCAACTGATGATATCCGGACCTAAGATCAATCTTAGAGAACACTTTCTTGCCTTGCAACTGATTAAACAAATCATCAATCCTCGGCAAGGGATACTTATTCTTGATGGTAAGGTTATTCAACGCTCTGTAATCGATACACATCCTCATGCTACCATCTTTCTTCTTCACGAACAAAACAGGGGCTCCCCAAGGCGAAGTACTAGGCTGAATTATATTCCTCTCAAGCATATCCTTAAGTTGAGCTTTTAATTCCTTCAATTCAGCCGGTGCATTCTATAGGGTGCCTTGGCAATTGGTGCCGCTCCCGGTATCAACTTGATCTCAAATTCGATCTCCCTATCCGGCATGTTTCCCGGTAACTCTTCCGGAAATACCTCATGGTACTCTTTCACTACCGGAGTTTCTTCTAGCTTTGGCTTTACTTGTTCCACATCCACTGCGTACAACAAGTAGCCTTCACAACCCTTCTGACAAGCTCTAATTGCCTTGACCGCTGAAATTATCGGATGTCGCTTCTTACTTGGCTTGTACACATTCCCTTGATAAGTCTTATCTGATTTCCTGGGTACTTTAAAGGTCACTTTCTTCTCTCGGCAATCTAAGTGAACAAAATTCTCGGATAGCCAATCTATTCCAAGAATCACATCAAAGTCTGAAAAGTCTAAAACAGTGAAATCACTCTTGCATCTATAAGGTCCAACTCGAACTTCCACTTGAGGTATCATCCTAGTTACCCTAGTTACCTTCCCTAGCGGCGTAGTTATCTCCAGGGTGTTTCTCAAAGGTTTCGAAGGTAAACTCAACTTCTTAGCTACATTGGTCGACACAAAAGTGTTAGACGCTCCCGTATCAAACAAGGCTCTGACCACTAGGTTATCTAACATTATCGTACCTAGGATGCATATTCATTCATTTAAATACAGTTACAACATGAATAAACGTGCTATAAAAAATATCTTAATAAAATAAATTAACAACAAGGTACCTGAGATAACATCATCCTCTGGTTCTGCATCTCTAGCATCAGCCGCAAAAACTCAAACTGGTCGGCTTGGGCCGCTTCTCCCGTTTCCTCGGCTCGTACTCCCTTTATTCCCCTTATTGGGACATTCTCTAGAAAAGTGCCCTGGTTCTCCACAAAAGTAGCAACCGCCTGAACTAGCTCTTCACTCTCCTGAATGATTCCTATTGCACTTGGAACACAGAGGTGCACTATTTGGGGCCTTAGCTGCCGGAGGAGCTGTTGTCTTCTTAGTATTCTGTTGTGGTGCTCCCCGGTTATTACCTTGGCTAGTCCCAAAGTTCCTCTTGTTCCCAATAACCACCGTAGCCTTCTTCCTGAAGGTCTCAACCTCCAAGGCTTTATTCAATAACTCTGCCATGTTCCTCGCTGTAAATCCCAACATGCCAGACTGTATCTCATAAGCCAAACCTTCCTTATAGAGGGCCATCTTCCTCTCTTCAACTTTCATTAATTGGTAGAACCTTCCCAGCTCATTAAACTTATTGGTATACTGAGATACCTTCATGTAGATACCCTGCTTGAGCTTTAAAAACTGACTCGCCTTATCTGCCTGTACCGTTGTCGGAAAGTACTCATTATAGAACATAGCTTTGAAAGCTTCCCAGTCTGTTACTTTGCAATTGCTACTCTGTATGGCATCTATCCGTACTTCAGCTGCACCCAAAAGAAAACTAACCGCCAGTTGTGCCATCTCAGTCTCAGGCACATGAATGTTCCTGCATGCCTTCTCGAAGCTTCTTATCCATTCCTCAGCCTTTGAATGTTCTACATTCCCATAGAAGTTCTCAACCCGATTCCTTCTCAGTCTTGTATACCAATCCACAGCCGGTGCTTGCTCAAAAGCTGGCCTCACTGGTGGGTAAACCGGAGGGTAACCAAAAGGTACTTGTTGCTGATACTGCTGTTGCTGAGGGTAAGTGGGATTTACTTGAGGTTCCGGCTGGAAAGGGTAGTATCCCTGATGGTAATTCTGGTAGTGCTATGGGGTTGGCTGAGCTTGTTGGAAACCAAAAGGTGGATAACCAGAACCTTGCTGATGGTCGAACCGCGGTGAAAGTGGTACGGTAGGTCGATGGGTATGACCTACAGGAGGTGGGTAGAAGGTCTGCTGTTGTTGGTGAAACACCAATGGTGAGGGTGACTCATTGGTGGAGGGTAAACGCTGACTGGTGGAGGATAAACGGTTTGCGGATGCGGAGGGTAGCTTACCGGTGGTACAAAACCCGCTGGAACATCGCTCACCAAGGAAAACTGAACCGAACTCCCCACGTGCCATCGTGGAGGTTGCTCCTGATGAGGTCGTGGTGACAAACCCTGCTGAGACCTTGGTGTGGGTGTCGCAGTACTAGGTGGTGGTGATAAACTTCGCTGAGGTGGAAGAATCTGCCTCACAACACCGCCTCCTACGACCGGTGTTGGACTTTCCCGCCGAACTCAAGAAGTCTCTGCCCCCGCTCCAGTTCTCGTGAACACCATCCTGATGATCAAAGAAAACAAGAACGTTACTAAAAGATCTAGAGAAAACTTATCTTAAAAGAAAGGAAGCCTAAAAGACGCTTCTCTCTGATACCAACTGTAACGCCCCGTTCCCGGACACCGAGTCCTTATCCGGAAAAGGAACGTTCGGCACGTATAAAATAAAAATAAATTCACTTTATACGTAAGCCTCTACTACATCGTATCAAAAACAAGCAAACGGAAGCAAAAGACTCGGGTAAAATTTTCAAGTATTCAAGAGTAGATATATCATCTAAAGGTGGAAATGTAACTTTATTACATTCAAAGGAAAATACGATATCCAAAGGAAATGTAACGGTATTACAAGTCTCGAATGACCAAAAGTCAAAACCAAAAGTAGTAAAAACAGTCTATGAAAGAATAATGAGAGTATAAGAGTAAAGTCTTCAATGAAGCATCTTCAAACGTCATCATCATACTCCTCTTCGTAAACATTATCAACCTGTTCATCTTCTCACCCCTAAACACATAGAAAACATGCATTTGAGGTAAGTACAACGTACTTAATAAGAAAGAGAAGCTATGACAACAATTACAATTTATAAAGATAAGATAATTAAAATTTTAGTTGTTCACGTTTGACCGACTCAATTAGGTTCATTTCATGTCCATCAACACGAATTGACTAATTGTTTCTACTTAACTTATCTATGTTACAACCGCACTCAAGGGCACTACGCTTGATGTATATCCACCAGGAGATATCGATTGCAACATATTAGTGGATCACACCAATATCCACGGAGGCTAGAATAGGTAGGCTCCGATAGTACGCACACCTCAGTGGAGTCCCTGAACTTGTGGTTCTTTTGACCTACGGGCACTTCCACCTTCAGAGGTAGCACACACATCGCGATATTGACTGGTGCCTATCCAAGAGAGACATGTTGTTCTTTTAATAGTCAAGTACGTGTTTTATTAGAATGATTAACTAACCACCTAAGTGTTTTCAATAAATCTCCCTCACGAATACTACTCTCTTCCTAGACCACTAGACATAGAAAAGGCCTAGCAATTATGCAGACATTGATGAATGCTAATCCATCAAAGCACAAGCCTATAATGCTCTTTCGACGGATCCGAACTTCAACTCCCTTTAAGAGTACATTCGGTGTTTTAACTGAACGAATCAGAAGCTCAATTCGGGCTTGTTTATGTTTATACAATGTTAACATTTCATAAATTAAGGGTTTAAAACAATAATAACATGATTATGAAACCCGAAACCAAACTAGAACGATAAAACCGTAAAACAATGTAAAACAGGTCAGACGCCCGTTTGAAACCCTATGGACGCACGTCCATAATCAAACGCCCGTCCACTAAATCCCCAACGCCCGTCCGCCAAAAACAGCTACATCATGAATCAAAAATCTAACCTCAAATGCCCGTCTGCCTTGTGCAAACGCCCGTTTGAGCTACTAGGGTCACGAACCCCCGTCCGCCTGGGTTTTTCCCAAAACGCTAAAATCGTCAAAACACGATTTCCAATCCATTTCTAACCTAATTGGCATCGAATTAAACACAAAAAAAGTAGAAAAAAACATATCTAAACATCCCAAGAACACCTACGATCCTTGACCAAAGAAAACACATCTTTTTAGCATCTACGCATCCTAAAACATGATCTACACTCCATGAATCATAACTGAAATCATAGAAAGAGTTTCTTACCTATTAGTAGCCAAAAAACCAGATTAAACAGCCATGAAAATCTGCAACACTTCTCAACAATTTGATCCACAAGCGTTGCCCTTCTCACGACATTTCCAATTCTCTCGTATGATCTGAAAACGGTTAAGAAACACTTCAGATATCGTGAAAACTCTCTTGGCCTCTTTCTTCCTCCAAATTGCGTAGAGAAGAGGTGAAAAACTGATTTCTGATTTTGTGTTTACGTTATGGGATTATTGTGTGCAAATTTCCTCAAATACCAATTTCCCATAAATCCCTTTTTCTTTAATTGTCCTTTAATTACCAAATAATCAAATTTTTCCCTTAATCATATATACTTATAACTTGAATATATATATATATATATACTCAAATAAATATTTAACTCCCATAAAAGAAAAGAAATAATAATATTTCATTTTCGCAAAATGACACGTCTGCCCTTTCCCGAAAATGAATATTTAAGTGCTTTTATTAATGATAATAAAGTTATTACATGAACTAAATAGACTGTAAATGACCTGACCCGGTCGGATCCGGTCCGACCCGATTGGGTTTAGGACACCTTTCCAACAATCTCCCACTTTGCCTAAAACCAATCACCCATATGCCTAAGCCCGTGCAAGTGAACATGTTTCTCATGCTTTGCTTGAGACAATGCCTTGGTTAACGGATCAGCTATGTTATCATGCGTGTGGACTTTCTCTATCTTTACATCTCTTCTATCTACTATCTCTCTAATCAAGTGATAGCGCAGTAGCACATGTTTGGACTTCTGATGAGACTTTGGTTCCTTTTACTGAGATATCGCTCTATTATTATCACAGTACAGAGGCACTGGACCTTCAATGGAGGGAACCACACCTAGTTCAGTAATGAACTTCTTTATCCAAACTGCTTCCTTTGCCGCCTCCGAGGCTACTATGTATTCGGCTTCCGTTGTAAAGTCTGCAATAGTCTCCTGCTTGGAACTCTTCCAGCTCACTGCTCCACCGTTATGCGTGAAAACAAATCCAGATTGTGACTTAAAGTCATCCTTGTCAGTTTGGAAACTGGCATCTGTGTAACCTCGTAAAACTAAATCATCGTTCCCGAAAACCAGGAACATATCCCTAGTACGTCTCATGTACTTAAGGATATTCTTGACAGCAATCCAGTGACCATCACCTGGATTGGACTGGTACCTACTAGTCATATTAAGAGGGTACGCGACATCTGGTCTAGTGCACAACATGGCATACATGATAGACCCGATTGCCGAAGCATAAGGGATCTTACTCATTTGTGCCATTTCCTCCTCTGTCTTGGGACTCATTCCCTTCGACATGTAGACCCCATGTGACATGGGCAGCAATCCTCTCTTGGACTGCTCCATGCTGAATCTCTTCAGCATCTTATCTATATAGGTGGATTGCGACAGACCAAGCAACCTTTTAGATCAATCTCTATAGATCTTTATTCCTAGAATATAGGCTGCTTCACCCAAGTCCTTCATTGAGAAGTTCTTGGATAACCAAGCTTTGACCGATTGTAACATAGGCACATCATTCCCTATGAGAAATATGTCGTCTACATAAAGCACTAAGAACACAATGGCACTCCCAAAGCACTAAGAACACAATGGCACTCCCACTAACCTTCTTGTAAACTCAGGGCTCATCTTCGTTCTTGATGATATCAAACTGTTTGATTATTTCATCAAAGCGAAGATTCCAACTCCGAGAAGCTTTCTTTAATCCATAAATGGATCTTTGCAATTTACACACCATCCTGGCGTCATTGGTTGTGAAACCCTCAGGCTGTGTCATATACACCTCCTCAGACAGGTTCCCGTTAAGGAAAGCTGTTTTCACATCCATCTGCCAGATTTCGTAATCATGGTATGCTGCAATAGCGAGCAAAATTCTAATGGATTTTAAAATGGCAACATGCGAAAAGGTTTCGTCATAGTCAACTCCTTGTCTTTGCTTATATCCTTTTCCCACGAACCTAGCCTTGTACCTGTCATGTTACCGTCCATGTCGGTCTTTCTCTTAAAGACCCATTTACACCCTATGGGAACTATTCCCTCAGGTGCATCAACTAAGTTCCAAACTTGGTTGTCTTTCATGGATTCCATTTCAGAATTCATGGCTTCCAGCCATTTCTCTTTGTCATGCCTTAATAGCACTTCCTCGTAAGTTCTAGGGTCCTCATCTTCCATGAGATACACGACTATGTACCTTTCGGGTTCACGGCGTTCCCTGGTGGATCTTTGAGGTGCTAGCTAGTGTGTCCACGGTAGAGGCTGGCGTCACATCTATATGTGGTGTCTTCTCTACTTCCATCAACTGAGTGTTATCCATAAGTGATTCTCGAATTTCTTCAAGATCAATCTTACACCCACTGACCTTATCCAGAATAAACTCTTTCTCTAGAAAGTGGCCAGTCCTGGCTACAAACACCTTTTGTTCCTCAGGACCCCACAAACAAACATTTGTCCGATCTAGCTTCTAATTTGTCAGGCATCATCCGCTTCACGTAAGTAGGACAACCCCAAGGTTTAAGATATGCTAGACTCGGTTTCCTCTTATGCCATACCTCGTATGGCATGGATTCAACCGTCTTTGATGGAACTCGGTTCAGTGTATAGGATGCGGTTTCTAGAGCATACCCCCAAAATGATTTTGGGAGAACTGCGTAACTCATCATGGATCGCACCATGTCTAACAAGGTGCGGTTCCTCCTTTCAGACACCCTATTCATCTGTGGCATCCCGGGAGGGGTCCATTCACGTAGAATCCCATTCTCCTTCAAATAGTCTTGAAACTCACCATCTAGGTATTCTCCACCTCGATCGGATCGAAGTGTTTTGATTTCTCTACCTAGTTGTTTCTCCACTTCACTTTTGAATTCCTTGAACTTTTCGAAGGCTTCAGACTTATACTTCATTAAGTGTATATATAACCATAGAGAGAATGGTCATCAGTGAAAGTCATAAAATAAGAGTATCATCCTTTGGCTTGAATTGACATTGGGCCACATACATCTGTATGTATGAGCTCAAGCAATTCATTGGATCTTATCCCTTTGCCACTAAAAGCTGACTTTGTCATCTTGCCATGTAAACAAGCGTCACATGTATCAAACGATTCGTAATCGAATTGATCCAACATTCCATCTTTACGGAGTTTGGAAATGCGATTCTTATTTATATGGCCAAGTCTACAATGCCATAAGTAGGATTCATTCAAGTCATTTGTCTTGGCTTTCTTGTTATTTATATTAAATACGTCAATATTCATATCTAATATGTAGAGACCATTGCTAAGTATGCCAGTACCATACAAGATTCCATCACGTGAAAAAGAACAACATTTATTCTCAAACATAAATGAAAAACCATCAACATCTAATGTGGAAAAGGAAATAATGCTCTTCGTAAGAGCCGGAACAAAATAACAGTTACTAAGTTCAAGTACTAGCCCACTGGGCAATGAAAGAAAATAAACTCCTACGGCTAGTGCAGCAACACTTGCTCCATTCCCAACGCGTAGGTCCACCTCTCCTTTCTTCAGCTCTCTAGTTCTTCTTAGTGCCTGCATATTCGTACAAAAATGAGAACCACAACCAGTATCTAATACCCAGTGGTTAGACTTAGAAGAAGTAATGTTGATCTCAATCATAAATATACCTAAAGTTAAAGCATCAGAATGCTTCTTCTTGGTACTCAAGAAAGCCTTTGCAGTTTCTCCTCCAATGTCTAGTCTCACCGCAATGGAAGCAAGCATCCTTGGATTTGTCTTTCGCTATCTTAGGCGTTGGCTTAAGTGCAGCCTTCGCCTTCTTGGACTTCTTTTGGGCTTTTGCCTTGCCCTTGTTTGAAGTGACCAGCAGCACTTGCTTTCCCTTCCCCACAGTGCCCTCAGCAGTTTTCAACATGTTCAATAACTCTGCAAGGGAGCAATCTATCTTGTTCATATGATAATTCATCACGAACTGCGAGAATGAATCAGGTAGAGATTGCAGAATCAAGTCAATACTCAATTCTCTTTCCAACTTATGGCCCAGCTTCCTAAGCCTCTCTATGTACCCGATCATCTTAACCACGTGTGACCCCACAGCAGTCCCAGATGCCATCTTACAACTAAACAGGGCCTTCGAGACCTCTTACCTCTCAGTGCGAGACTGAGAAGCATAGAGTTCCTTTAGGTGGACCATGATTGTGTAGGCGTCCATAGACTCATGTTGTTTCTGCAGTTCAGGTGTCATAGAAGCAAGCATGATACATGTAGCATCAGTACTGTCAGAACAGTGCTTGGTATACTTCTCGACAACATCCGCAGCCGAACCCTCAACGGGCTTTTCCGGTAGGGCCTCGTCCAAGACATAGCCAATCTTCTAGTGCCTCAAAATGATTTTGAGGTTTCTTTCCCAATCGAGAAAATTAGTTTCGTTAAGCTTGTTTTCGATGATAAAACGAAGGTTCAATTTGTTTGACATTTTTCTACAACAATAAATAAAGATAGAATAAGTAAAAGCTCATGTATAAAAAAAACCTAAATTTGCACTTAAAATTTTATAAGGTTTTACTCCCACTAGCCAACTATTCCCAATTGGCTTTCAAGAATTTAATTAATTCTTTAGTGGCTGGGATCCCATCTAGTTACCTCGATTCCCGATGAGGGCCGATCAACCGAGATAATTTCGAAAGGTAGGTACTCCTACCAGTCGCATCGCATGCGACTCCCAGTGGCTGACTAGTCAACTCTTTGACGTTTCACATCTCTATATGATAGTCAACCCCTTGTCTCTAAAATCAGACGGTCCTGACGAGGGCCAATCACCGTAAGATTCTAGTCGAGTCGTAACCCAATATTCATGAGATCTCATAACGATCATATCTCGATAATAACGATATACCTGTGGTAGGTCAACTCCCGACGCGGGCCGATCAGTTGGATCCAAACAAGGGCTCTTCACCGTCAATTTAATAATGGGAGACAATTTTTTTGGCTCGATTTTTGGCGTGGGAATAATTTTAAATTAATTCACTTAATTAATTTTGTTTAATTATGGTCTCATCTAGTATGTGCATATTACTACGATATCATATAAAGTAAAACATACACAACATTCCACGCACAAAATAACAGGTATGATCATGGACTTTTCCTAGGTGCGGTTTCGAATAGAAACTGACGAAACCGAGGGTCACAAACTAAGGGTGTCTCCAACCGCCAATAGGATCTTTATTGCTGTACGCCAATGGGTTCTTTATCCCTCTTTGGTCTTCATCTTCTTGCTCCATTCTTGTTACATAATAATCTATCTAATAAATAATTACACCCGCCGCACACGGGGGGAGCTAACTGGAATGAGATAAATGCAAAAAGTAAACTAGGTCACGTTCTTCATAACGGCCTAGGACAATTTTTCAAAAGCCAACATATTGAAAACATTCCCATCTATCCTATTGGTCGAGTCCATGATCAATCGGGGTCCATATTATCACATTATATCTACATATCTAATCCATACAATTTTATCTTATGAAAAAGATTGAATTCTAATTTTAACTACTTATGCGTCTTATTTTATCACATCAAATAATTAAATAACATTTAATTAATTATATGACTTAATCAAAAATAAAATTAACATTTAATTTTAAATCGATTTTAATTTCAAATTTATTAAATTTGAACTATTCAAAATAAAATTATAATTATAAAGTCTCCAACTTGTTTCCTTTTCTTTTGGTTTTTAACCAAAATGGATGCCTTTGGTTTCCTAACCAAAAGGCATCTTCCAAAACCAAATTTGGTTTAGGCCTGACCACTTTCCAAAATCAAAATTTTGGAAGTGGCCTAGCCCTTTTACAAATCAAATATTTGAAAACCACTTTCCAAATCAAATATTTCAAATAATTTTGGTTGGCCTAGCCACTTTCCAAAATCAAAATTTTTGAAAAGGCCTTTTACAAATCAAATATTTGAAAAGGGCCTAGGCCTATTCCAAATCAAAATTTGGAAAGGCAAATATGCCATATGGTTTCCCAATGACCCATACTATTTGAACCATTGGTTGGCCATATGATACAACTAAACAAACGAGATATCTATGCACAATAAATATCACAAAATGAAAAGGGTCGATCTCCCCGATGGAAGAAGACAGCCGACGACGGCAGCCCTAGAGCCGCCGCCGCCGCTGCCGCCGTAGAGTCGGCCGAGCCCCCAATCGTTTCCTCTTTGTTTTAACGTTTTGTGATTTAAATCTTGCATCTATCGATTAATTACTCTGCAATTAAATTATGCTTATTGCTTAAGCTCGAAGTCTGGCTCCGATACCACTGTTAGGAAATCACTAGTTTAACGCAGCGGAATTTAAAATTTGATTTCCTTTTACTAGATCGTTCTTTGTTTAATGCAATAAACACGTTAAGTAGTTCGACGGTTATACCTTGATGATCTGTAAGATCGTCGCTTTGACCGTCAACGGAGAGTAGTACAGTGCGCAAGCCGTCCACGCGTCCGGCCTCTATCGCTAATCCACACGAACTCCTCGCCGGAATCCTCCATGGATTGCTATCGAAAAACTCCGGTTGCTAGACCGGCCTTTTTCCTCCCTCACAAACTCACTATAGGTTGCTCTCTATTTTACACAAGAACTATGAGCTCTTGCAATTGTGATGTCCAAAAGAGCTTGACACCCACTTCCGTTATATAGGCAAAGTGGCGCCCTATATGGTGTGGAGGAGAAGATAACATTTTCCAAATAAAATAAGGAAAATCAATTAGATTGATTTATCTCTTTAATTATAATTAACTTTGCCAATATCTTATATTGAATATAATTATCTTATTACCATAAATCTATTTTCCAAAATCAATTAATATCTTATATTAATATTATGGTAATCTTATTAATTAAAGTGCACAATCCAAGTGTATCTTATACACATCAATGTGGCGCCCCAATAGTCAATAGATTGACTTCCGGAATATTCTTTAATTAATATAATTTATGTATAATTAATATCTTGTATTTTATTTATTCATAATAAATAAATACCACCATATTAATTTACCACTATAACCTTTATAGTCTAGAGATAAACTTTTCGTATTTGGTTATCAACTATAACCGCATTTTAATCCCACTTGAAGTTCATATGTGTGTGACCCGATAGGCTTCCGAATATATTGGCCGTAGACACAAAGTGCAATTTACTAAAATTCCCTTTATGCCTAACGATCACCGGACAGCGTCTTGCAACACTCCATGACCCCCAATCATCGGAAGAGTCAAAAGCAATGACTACTACCTTTCATGTGAAGCAGTTACCGTGTAACTTACAATCCTATCACTGTAATAATATCCATACGATCGTATCTCGAGTATCAATACATTTACGATCGTTTCTTATAATCTGGATATCATGCTCTCTCGGGATAACACATTTACTCCCACTTTGCAATGATTCTTGAGAGCTAGACATTCCTTATAAGAAGGCAATTTCGGATATTCAATCCCAATCATAGGATACGCGATTCCCGGACGACCAATCATGTATACTCCGCATGCTTCAATATCAGACCCAATCACTACCGCATGATCGCCCCGTGGCTAGGGGAAATCTCAATAGTGTCAAAGCATGACAATCAACACTGTGATGCCATGAAGACTCCGGTCAAAAGGATAATTACACAACTGCCACATAGTGTGACACTTAATGTAAGTGGGTCAGTCTAACGTACGCATTCTCTAATACACGTCCACGTACAGTCCAAGTTTCTCTACACTTCGATAGACGAGATCTATCCCTACCTTCTATAAGATAGAAGACATCCAATACGTGCTAGTCTGATTATACTATCAATGTCCCATTTGATAGTACATAAGACTAGAGACATTTAAGTACCAAACTTGTTATAGTGATTAGAGATCTCATCAACCATAATCACTATCATGGTTTCTCTATCACAGATTGATACTAGGGACTTTACTATATATATACAACAAATAACATGAAGATAAACAATATATAATAACATTAGTCAATAACCCGTGCATTGCACGGGGATGTATAATATATAATGTGATTACATTCAAATATGCATAACATGTACTACAAAACAAAGACCCTTCAAACTTACTGTAATGCTAGCTATTAAAATTCTTTTATTTAAGATTAGTATTCGTTTAGATATAGTCAAAAACAGACAACACAAAATGTCCAAATGTTATACTGATGCCGATAATTGTCGTTATATTTTTGCTTTTAGCATTGCACGGGAGAACATATATTTTAAAAGAATAACTTTTTTGAATGATGAAAAGAAGATTTTATTGGCATGTTTGTTACGCAGGAATGAAATTGAATGAGAATAAAATAATAGGAACGAAATGGAATGTAATGGAAAAAATTAATTCTTTTACTGCGTTTGGAATATGCAAAATTGAAATGAAATAAATTATACAAAAGATGATACATTGAGTGATGAATAGAGCAGGGTCGTGAATTAAGGTTGGTTGGATTAAGGCATGGTATGGTTCATAAGGTAGGATATAGACGAAGGGGTGGGGTAGCCCTACGCCATACCCATTGCACCATACCCCTCTTCTCACCTAACCCTACCCACCGCTACCATACCCTACCCACCACCATATCCTACCCTACCCAATATCACTATATCTTTACCCATTACCTACTCTACTCCGCTCTCACCCACCCCTACCTTACCCATCATACCACCCTATTTTACCCACCACCCCACCCTACCCTACCCACCACCCCACACATTATTATACCATATTCACCATTACACTCTACCCTATCTTACCCACCACACCCCTACCTTACCTTACATACTACCACAACCTATCCTATCATAATCTACCCTACCATACCCTACATCTCTTCTCACCAAACCCTACCCACCGCTGCCATACCCCTACCCACAACCCTATTCTACCATACCCAATATCACCATATCTTACCCTCGACATCATACCTACCTTACTCATTACCTACTCTACTCCACTATATATCACCCACCCCTACCTTACCCTACCCTACCTTACCCCTCATACCACCCTACCTTACCCACCACCCCAACCTTACCCTACCCTATCCACCATTCCACTCTACCCTATCTTACCCACCACACCACCCTACCTTACCTTACATACTACCCCAACCTATCCTACCATACTCTACCCTACCCTACCCTACCAACCCTACACTACCAACCACTTCACCTTACCCTTCCCTACTTTACCCAAAATTCCACTCTACCCTATGGGACGATCATGAAGACTCGACCGTTCGCATTGGGGCCTGGATCCCCTCCCCACATAAAGAATCGTTGGTGAAAATTCTTGAAGACTTCAGAGATGTGTTCGCATGGAGGGCGCAGGATATGCCAGGGTTATCTCCTGATCTGGCAATGCATAGATTAAAGGTGGATCCGAACAGGAAGCCTGTTCGTCAAAAGAAAAGGCACTTCGCCCCGAGCGCATTGAAGCAATCAAGCAAGAGGTAACGAAACTACGCAAGCAAGCATAATAAAGGAAGTGATGTACCCCGAATGGTTAGCCAATCCCGTACTAGTCAAGAAGCCGGACGGGAGTTGGAGGATGTGCGTAGATTTCACGAGATTTGAACAAGGCGTGCCCGAAGGATTGTTACGCTCACGCCCAAAATTGATCGTTTAGTGGACTCCACAAGTAGGATATGAAGTGTTCGCCTTCTTGGATGCTTACAAAGGTTATCACCGGATCGTAATGGATCCGGAGGATGCGAGAGAAGACCGCGTTCATAACGAGTTTGGGACGTCTCGCTACGTCACAATGCCTTTTGGACTCAAAAATGCGGGTGCAACGTATCGAGGGTCGTTAACTCGATTTTTGCCAAACAAATAGGAAGGTGTATGGAGGTGTACGTGGATGACCTCGATCAAGAGCACGTCTCTTGATCGATATTTGGACGATGTTAAAGAAGTATTTGGGGTCCTAAGGGAGACTCATATGAAGCTCAATCCAAAGAAATGCACGTTTGGGGTCAGATCTGGGAAGTTCCTAGGATACATGATATCTAGAGACGGAATTAGGGCGAACCCGGATAAGATCGAGGCATTAAAAACCATGTCTCCACCAAAAAACATCAGAGAAGTTCAGCGACTGACAGGGCGGATAGGTGCCTTGAACAGATTCTTATCGAGATCAGCACAGCGTGCTTTGCCTTTTTTCAAAATCTTACGGAGAGCTAGCCCTTTTCGCTGGGACGAACAGAGCCAGGTTGCGTTCGATGAACTAAAGAAGTACTTGGCTGAATTGCCCACTTTGACAGCTCCTCAGGAAGGAGAACCTTTGTTCGTCTATTTAGCTGTAGTTGAAGAAGCTACGAGCGCGATCGGTAAAAGAGCGAGAATGGGACGACGGTACCCGTTTTCTTTGTAAGCAAAGCACGCACGGACCGGAGGTTAGATATTCAAACGCGAGAGAAGCTAGCATTAGCATTGGTACATGCCTCAAGGAAGTTGAGACCCTACTTCCAGGTACATCCCATTACTGTCATCACTGATCAGCCTCTACGGCAGATCTTAGGACGACCAGAAACCTCAGGAAGGTTGGCAAAATGGGTTGTCGAACTGGCAGAATACGACATTGAATTCAGACCACGTACTGCGATCAAAGCACAGGTTTTAGCGGATTTTTTGGCCGAAGGAATATCTATTGCTTTAGATGCTGATCTGGAGAAACAGGAAGCACGTAGGTGGAACTTGTACGTTGATGGAGCGTCCAGTAAAGACGGCGCAGGAGCAGGTCTCCTGCTAGTCAGCCCCAAAGGGGAGGAATTCCCCTATGCTTTAAGATTTGATTTTAAGGCCACAAACAATGAGGCTGAGTATGAAGCTTTGATTACGGGACTCACGTTGGCAAGTAAGCTTGGGGCGGACGATCTGCAGGTGTATAGTGACTCACAGCTCGTGGTGAATCACATAAACGGGGAATATGAAGCTAAGGAAGAGCCTATGAGAAGATATTTAACGGTAGCTAAAGCACTCTTAGAGAAGTTTCAAAAGGTCCGGGTTGACCAGATACCACGAGCTGAGAACAGGAGGGCAGATGCTTTGTCCAAATTGGCCTCAAATTTTTTATCAGAGAAGAAAGTACTGGTAGAACTGTTGAAAGAAAGAAGCTACGAGCAGCAGGCTGTACGGCCAATAAGGCAGGCCAGTACGTGGATGGATCCAATTGTGTTGTATCTGAGAGATAATATCCTCCTTCAAGACAGAATTCAGGCTAGAAGAATGAGGCTCCTGGCGGTGAGGTACTCACTGTTCGAAAACGTACTCTACCGCAGATCTTATATTGCTCCATGGTTGAGATGTGTGACCGAAGAAGAAGGGAATTACTGCTCGGGGAAGTGCATTTAGGCATCGTGGAAATCATCAAGGAGCACGAACGCTTGCGAGGAAGTGCCGGTTGTTCGGTTATTTGCGGCCAACAATGTTGGAAGACGCCAAAGAATTGGTGGAAAAGTGCAGATCATGCCAGGTGCATGACAACTTGTCACATCGGCCATCCCAAGAGATGGTTCCGATGATCTCCCCCTGGCCTTTCGATCAGTGGGGGGTAGATCTGGTCGGACCGCTCCCCAGAGCCCCAGGCAATGTCAGGTTTTTAATTGTGGCAATCGATTACTTCACCAAGTGGGTCGAGGCTGAACCATTGGCAACTATAACAGGAAGGCAGATACAGAAGTTTTTGTGGAAGAGCATAGTATGCAGGTATGGAATCCCAAAGACTTTGGTTTCGGACAATGGGACTCAGTTCGAAGATAGGATTGTCCGAGAGTGGTGCAATGAATTACGTATTACACAACACTTCACTTCTGTGGGATATCCCCAAGCTAATGGCCAAGTCGAACAGACCAACAAAGCGGATCAAGGCGGGGATCGAAGAGACGTTTAGAGGAGGAAAAAGAGAATTGGACGGATCACTTGCCTAATATATTATGGGCATACGGAACAACTCCGAACTCGACCACCGGAGAAACCCCTTTTAGCCTAGCATACGGCCGCGAATCCGTGATCCCGGCCCGAGATCGGCCTCTCTTCTCCACGGACAGCGCTCTACACAGAAAGTGAACGCGAGGCAGAACTTAGACATTCCAAGGACGATTTGGAGGAGGCTCGTAACGTGGCCTCCATAAGAATGGCTAAGTACAAACAGCGAATCTCTCAATATTACAATTCTTGGGTTAAGCAGTCGTACTTTAGAGAAGGGGACCTGGTGCTCAGAAAGAATGAAGTTAGTAAGCAATTACCCCAAGGGAAACTGGCTCCGAACTGGAAAGGACCGTACAAGGTGGTCAAAGTACATGGTAAAGGGGCATATCAACTGGCCGATGCAAGTGGCAGAACTGTTCCCCGCAGCTGGAATGCCTCTAACTTGAGGAAGTTTTACGTCTAGGGCAGGTTCCAGACTATTTGTTATATTCGCATTTATAATTTCGAATAAATTGTAGCCAGACATCAAATGCTGAATAAAAAGTTTTATTTCTATATGCATTGCCACTATTTTATTTGATCACGACTAAGCTGTAGGTCGGATTCAGTGGAAATTTGCCAAGGCAAATCCAAAGAGGTCTGCAGGACAGACTCAACGAACTGATCCGCAGGTCGGATTCAGTGGAAATTTGCCAAGGCAAATCCAAAGAGGTCTGCAGGACAGACTCAACGAACTGATCCGCAGGTCGGATTCAGTGGAAATTTGCCAAGGCAAATCCAAAGAGGTCTGCAGGACAGACTCAACGAAGTGATCCGCAGGTCGGATTCAGTGGAAATTTGCCAAGGCATATCCAAAGGGGTCTGCAGGACAGACTCACCGAACTGATCCGCAGGTCGGATTCAGTGGAAATTTGCCAAAGCAAATCCAAAGGGGTCTGCAGGACAGACCCAACGAACTGATCCGCAGGTCGGATTCAGTAGAAATTTGCCAAGGCAAATCCAAAGAGGTCTGCAGGACAGACCCAACGAACTGATCCGCAAGTCGGATTCAGTGGAAATTTTGTCAAGACAAAGCTAAAAAGGTCGAGCACAGTACAGTCGGGCTGGACTAATAATATCCACAATACTTAGCAAGTTGAAATGATCATACTTCCTAAGTCTGCAGGACAGACGATCAGCGCACACACTGAAGTACTTCATTCGAAAAGCAAAGCTTTACGAAGGACGTACTTCAGGGGGGTAAAGGGCCATAACAAAAGCAAGGGCAATACCAAAAGTTAAAGCAATAGCAATGAAGATGCCAAAGAAAAATATATTACAGAACAGAATAAATGCCAAAAAGGCACAAATAGTCAAGAACAAGAAATAGCAAAAGTTGGAAAAAAAAGGTGCAAAGTTTTTCAACAAAATAAGTGAAGCCCTTGATTATTAAGGATTGGCAGCTGCATCTTGAGGCGGATCGGTCGGGGTGCCGGAACGCTGAGCTGGGGAGGTGCCAGTCTGACGGGCCGCGGATCGACGTCCATACTTCTCAGCCAGGTCCACACCAGCTTGATATTCCCTCAGCCTGGCCTGGTACAGATCGTTGCCGCCTGGCTTGCAGAGCCTGCCATGTTGAAGGTCTGAGATGACCAGCTCAGGGCACTGCTCTTTGGCCTGGTTAACACCGAGGGCATATCCATGGCTCAAGATAGAGCCAAGTAATACCTTTAAAGCCCCAGTAAAATGCTCTGAGTTCTTATACTCGTGGATGGCCTGAGCAATTCGTTCAGGCATAGCAGCTTCCAACGAAGCACGATCAGCTTGAAGCTTGGCCAAGACCTCCTCACGGACAACGCCAGATGCACGCAGCTCCTCCAACTCTGCTCGTTGAGCCTGCACGACCTTCTCCAGATCTGCAATCTGGACATCTTTAGACAAGGATTCTTCTTTGTGCTTGTTACGGCTGGCAGATAGGTCAGAAATCCGTTTCTCTAAAGATGCCTTCTGAGTAGAGAAGTCATTGAGTCGGTGGAGAACTTCCTTCCCAGCTTTAACCACCTGTAAATATTAAGTGTAAGGCGAACAGGGGCAGAACGGTGATTTACATCAAACGAAAAAGGAGACTTACGATCGATGCCAGATCTTTGTCCGGCAGCTCGGCCAAGAACTCGGCCGAAGAGCCCGAGGTTCCTTCAGAAGCCTCCTGGCCAGACCTAGGCCTCTTCCGTCCAGATCGCGGGCGTTGTCTTGCCTGGTCGCCTGTGTCTGAGACGTCCAGGATGACCAGACTATCCTCTCTTTGCTCAGCATGCCGTGCTCCCAGGGTTAGGTCGTCTTGTTCAAGGCCAGTACGGGAATTTCCCGGGTCGGCCTCTGGGTTAGGCAGTTCGGGTTCTGGTGCCGCCTCTTCTCTCTGAACCTCCAAGTTCTGCTGGGGCTCAGGCACATCTTCCTCTTCATTGAGTGCTTGGTCGAAAATGTCTGCAACGTCAGCCACTGTAAAAAGTAGAAGTTGTTAGAACAGAGAAGAACCATAACATTAAATATGCAAGGCAAAGGAAATTAAGAGAGCAACTCCTACAATGGTCATATTCGTCCTGAGTAAGCCTTAAATAGGGCTCGGGGCCAGCGTTGGATAAGCGCGCAGCTTCGATCAGTTCGTCCGACCAGTACTCAAAATCAAGTAGAACATTGGCATTGGCAATATCATTCAGCAAATTCTCACCGACCGTAGTGGGGCACACATCGGCGGGGAGCTGGAAGTAATTCCAATTACTCAGCTCCGCGTGTCCATCGTGACGAATGAAGAAGAAGTTACTCTTCCATTCATGGATCGAAGATTTCCCTGTAGAAAGCATGGGGAACCCCCTCCGCTGGTCAGTACGGCGTGGAAAGTAATACCACCCGCTGTGGTTCCTTACCTTTTTATGTTGATAAAAGGTCCTAAAAAGATCCACGTCGAACTCCGTGTCTGCTAAGCGGAAGAAAATCGCAGAGCCAATGATGGCCCTAACACCGTTAGGGGCGATCTGCGCAGACCCCAGTTGGTAATGCCTCAGTACGGCCAAGAATGCCGGACAGAAGGGGACTCTAAGGCCGCAGACGAACTGATCCTTGTACACTTTGTGCGGTATCCCTACGGGGGCGATGAGCATAAAGATGGGAACCCCCACAGTAACCGGGGGCATAGTGGTCTATGTCTATCTTTGTACCGGTTACAAATTTGCAAGAGTCCATCCCTGGGTCGGTTTAGACCTAACACCGAAAGCGCCTATAGGCCGTTCGGCGGTCATATGGGCTCGAGGCACCGATTCAAGGAGGAAAATCCAAAGGCGGAGTGGTATCTGACCTAGATGAGGGTTGATCGTGACGATCCGCTCGGAATTTATGCGAGCGGCGATAATGTTCAACGCAGGAACGTCTATAGGGCCACCGAACTGGATGAAAGGTTGAGTGACCTCGTTTTCTGAGTCAGAATGGGACTCAAATTCTCTATCAATGGAGCTGCTAGAGGCAGTACTAGCCCTCATAAACTAGGAGGGGTAGAGGAGAAGAAGAAATGTAAAAGAACAAAAGCAATAGGAGTTGGAAACTTACTTGGAAATGCAGGGAGTCCGGAGAGGAGTCTTCGAATTAATAGCGGCGAAGGAAGAGAGAGGGTCGATATGAGGGGACGGGTTTATAACCTCTCTCCTGACAACTCAATCGACGTCATTATAGAGAAGAGGGAAAAACGCCTCGCAATTCGCGTCTGTAATGATTATCTATTAAATAGGCCACCAGCTGGCACTCTCAATTTGAAACGTGTGATCGGGCAAGTGTCCGACGAACCGCCAAACAGGCCAGGTCTGACCGACTATGGAAGTCAAGTCAGACCTGGGGGGCTTATGATGATACTCGACCCGGATTATGCCACGAATCACCTTTCGGGGTGCCGAGTAAGTTACCACTCCTTGAGTTTAAGGTTTTAAGGGCCAAAGGCCCTTAAGGCCGAACGAGAGGCGGATCGTCTACCACGGGAGACCGGTCTAGAGTTCCTCCTCCGGCCGACGCAGACGGTAAAGGACCGGCGAAGAGGAGGCGCCGGTTCGGACGGGTTGGTTTTAGGGGTTGAACGGGTAGCCCTCCGAACGACTCGTCGTTATTCCACGTGTGGGATAAACGTATATGGAAAGAATCCTTAGTCATAAAGGCTCTAATCTTGATATTAAATATGTCCATAATTATCTCTTATTTTGGGGGATTGACCCACCATACCACCCCTATTTTACCTTACCCACTACCCCAACCTACCCTACTATACCCTACCATACCCTACCCTAACAACATTACCTTACCTTACTTACTACCCCAACCTATCCTACCATACTCTACCCTACCCTACCCTACCCTACCAACCCTACACTACCAACCACTTCACCTTACCTTACCCTTCCCTACTCTACCCAACATTCCACTCTACCCAATCTTACCTACCATACCACCCTACCTTACCTTACTCACTACCCTAACCTACCCTACTCTACCCTACCCTAGCAACACTACATTTCCCACCACTTCACCTTACCTACCCCACCATACCTTACCCACTACCACCTTTACCCTACCCTACCCACCACCACCCCAACCCTACCCACCACCCCACTCTACCCTACATTCCCCACCACCTTACCATACCCTACCCAGAACCTCTTTATACCCCACCTTACCCACCACCCCACCTTATTCAAATACGCTTCTTACCTACCATACCCACCACAACATTAAATGAGGTGGCTTATGCATAGCGGATGACCTAATTTAAGAATATCTCGTATTAATTGGCATATTTGAATTTAGTTATTTTCAAAATGTAATTTAATTTCTGAATATTTTGTATGAATGGAGGACTCTAATTTGTACATAATGATTTTTTTCTTAACATATTTGAATTTATTTATGATCAATATAATTAATTTAAAATAGTTTTAGAGGATTATTATCTTTTGACATATTTGAAATCGATTTTTTTTTCAAAATGTAATTTAATGTAAGAAAATTTCACGTTGAATGACATAGTTATTTAATCTAAAAACATTCTCATTACACCGCAAACATTTGAAGTAAGTTATTCTTGAAAATATAATTGATTGTATGAATATTTGGCATTAAATGGAGTGGCTATTTTATAGGGAATAACTTTAATGTAAGAATATTTCGAATTAATTGGCAATCTTGAATATTGTTATTTTTTAAAATATAATTTAATGAAAAAAATATTTGACATTGTAATTTAATGTTAGAATTATATTGCATTAATTGGTATAATTGAATTTATCATTTTTCACAAATTATAATTTAATGTAAAAATTTGTCGCATTAAATTCCATTTTTGAATTTAGGGATTTTTGAAATTTTAATTTAATGTAATAATATTTGGTATTAATTGGGGTGTCTAATTTATATGAGATGTATTTAATGTAAGAATATTTCCCATTAAATAACATAAAGCCGCAAAAACAAAACCGGAAAAAATTAATTCAAAAAATATAAAAAAAATCGTTGCAGTTAAAAAAAGAATTTAATGTAAGAATATTTAGTATTAAATGGTAAAGCTAATTTGTGGGGAATGACATTAATGTAAGAATAATTTTTAATTATTGACAAAATTTAATATAGTTGTCTATAGAAACGTAATTTACTGTAAGAATATATGACATTAATTAATTGGTTGGTAAATTTGAATAAAGTTATTTTTGAAAATTTAATTTAATGTAAGAATATTTGGTATTAAATAGGATGACTTATTTGCAAGGAATGACTGTAAAAATATTTCGTATTAATTGATAAATTTGAATAATTTTTTTTAGAAAATGTAATTTAATGTAAGAAAACTCGACATTAATGTGGTGACCATTTTGCAAGGGATTATTTGAATGTAAGAACATTTCGTATTAATTGGAAAATTTTACTACAGTTATTTTTTAAAATGTAACTTAATATAAGAATATTTAACATTAAATGAAGTGACAAATTTGTATGGGATGAATTAATTTAAGAATATTTCATATAAATTAGCACTTTTGAATTTAAATATATTTAAAAATGTAATTTAATTTAATAAAATTTTGTATTAATGGAGGACCCAAAATTTGTAAGAGATAAATTTTTGCATAACATATTTTAATTTATTTATGTTTAATAAAATCAATATAATGTAGTTTAGAGGATTATTTTTCTTAGGCATTTTTTTTCAAAAGTAATTTATTGTAAGAATATTTTACTTTGACCGACATTGTTGTTTAATGTTGAAATATTTCCCTTTAAATGACATAATTGAATCTAGTTATTGTTGAAAATATAATTGAATGTAAGAATACTTGGCATTAAATATTTCGTATATTGGAAATGGTGAATACATTCATTTTTTTAAATGTAATTCAATTCAAGAATATTTGTTATTAAATGAGGTGGCTAATTTATAAGAGATGAATTAATTTAAGAATATTTCGTATTAATTATCATATTTTAATTTTTTTTCGCATAACTATTTGAATTTACTTATCATTCAAAATGTGATTTAGTTTGATTGGAGAGAGAGGTTATTTTGTGATTGGAGAGATATGTTTTTTATTAGACAAATTAATTTTGATAATGTCAATTCGTAATAAGTGTAAACTGTAGTGTCATTTGAGAGAGGGGTTATTGATTAGGAAAAAAAATCAAATTTTAAAAAATTCAAATTTTGTAATTATTGTGAAGTGTAAGTAGTGTGATTGGGGTGAGAGGATATTTAGTAGAAAATCAAATTTCGTATATTACTTTTTAAATATTATAATTTAATGAAAAAATATTTCGCATTAAATGACATAAATTTAAGAATATTTGACATTATTCTGGGATGGATAATTTATAAGGGATGTATTTAATGTCGTAATATTTTGTATTCAATGACATATTTGAGTTTATATATTTATCAAAATGTTATTTAATGTTAGAATATTTTTTATTGATTATTAAAATTAAATGTATCATTTAGTAAATATTATAACCTAAAGTGACATTCAAAAAAAACTTAGACTATTTTATAGAGATGTATTTAATATGAGAATATTTTGTATTAAATGACATATTCGGTCTATATTTTTAAATTATTCCAATAAAAGTCAAATTTTGTAATTATTGTGATGTGTAATTAGGGTGATTGGCGTGAGTAGAAAATCAAATTTTGTAATTAGGGCTTGTTTGAAATTTTTTGATATTTCATTTTTTCGTATTTTTCTATTAATTATGATTCATTCTTATTTCAATCAAATATTGTATACTATAAATATCATTATTGTTGTATTTGTCTTTTAATGGTTCTATATAATTTAAAAATCAAATTTTAGAAAGTCAATTTTTTTAATTCGTGTGAACCATAATTAGTGTGATTGGAGAGAGAGGTTATCACTTATAAAAATCAAATTATAAAAATTTAAATTCTGTAATTAGTGTGAACTGTAATTAGTGTGATTGGAGAGAGAGAGGATATTTATTCGAAAAATCAATTTTGATAAAGTCAAATTTTGTAATAAGTGCAAATTGTAAATATTGTCATTAAATAGTGTCATTTGAGAGAGAGGTTATTGATTAGGAAAATCAAATTTTAAAAAGTCAAATTTTGTAATTTTTTGAAGTGTAAGTAGTGTGATTGGAGATTGGAGTGAGATGATATTTAGTAGAAAATAAAATTTCGTATATTACTTTTTAAATATTATACTTTAATGAATTTTTTTCGCATTAAGTGATATAAATTTAAGAATATTTGACATTATTTTGGGATAAATAATTTATAAGGGATGTTTTTAATGTCTCATTTGTATTAAATGACATAGTTGAATTTATATATTTATCAAAATTTTATTTAATGATAGAATATTTTTCATTGATTGGTTAAATTAAAATTTTCATTTAGTAAATATTATAACCTAATGTGACATTAAAAAAAAACTTAATGTGATATTTCGCATTAAGTGCCATGAATTTAAGAATATTTTATATTAATTAGGATGACTAAATTATAAGGATGTATTTAATATGAGAATATTTTGTATTAAATGGCGTATTCAGTCTGTATTTTCAAATTATTTCAATTTTTCGTTGAACAATTATTGTATCATGTTAGGTTGATAAATTTTTTTCATTTTTCTATTTATTATGATGCATTCTGATTTTAATCAACTATTGTATCACACCCTAAAATTTTATAATTATTGTGAAGTGTAAGTTGATTTGTTATTGTATATTTAGTAATTAGTGTGAATTGTAAGTAGTTATTTTGTGGTAATATATTTGTACATTTTTCTGTATTTGTCTAATAATTATGGTTGATTGTGATTTTAATCAATTATTATATACTATATTCCTCCCTAATTTAAAAAAATTAAAACAAATAACACTAATTGCCTCAGTATACTATTTTCCCTAAAACCCTAAAAAATAACAAAAATATGCACAAATAAAATTAAAACACAATTTAAACAATTCGTACCTTGCACGGAGCTAGATGTCTGCAAAAATCAAATACATATAAAGAATAACAAAAGAAAATAAATGAAAGAAATCGCCTTTTTTTTTGAAAAAAATAACAAAATATGAATATCAACCTAAACCCTTAAAAAATTAGCCTAAAACCTAACAAAATGATTTTCAGCTTAAACCTTAAAAAAATTAACAACAATATATACAAATAAAATTAAAACGCAAATCCAAAAATTCGTACCTTGCACGGAGAATAGATGTCCGCACAAATCAACTACATATAAATAATGACAAAAGAAAAAATATTAAAAAAGTCTGCCATTTTTTATTTGAAAAAATAACAAAATATGAATATCAGCCTAAACCCTTTCAGAGTTAGCCTAAACCCTAAAATTATGAATTTCAGATTAAACCCTAAAAAAGTAACAAAAATATGCACAAATAAAAATAAAACACAAATTCAAAAATCCGTACCTTTCACGGGGCTAGATGTCTGCACAATCAACTACATATAAATAATGACATAAGAAAAAATATTAAAAAAATCCGCCATTTTTTATTTGAAAAAAATAACAAAATATGAAAATCAGCAGCCTAACCCTTTAAATATTAGCCTAAACCATAAAATTATGAATTTCAGATTAAACCCTAAAAGAGTAACAAAAATATGCACAAATAAAATTAAAACATAAATTCAAAAATGCATACCTTTCACGGAGCTAGATGTCTGCACAAATGGATGAATCAATTCATGTGTTGCACGAAGTTAAATGTCTGCACAAATGGATGAATCAAGTGAGATGTATAGATGATTCGAATAAGATGAATGAGCATTATAAAAAAATTAGACAATGTAATGTAATAGTTTAGAATGCCAATAGACATGAGGAATAGGTGAATGTGAAATGAGATGAATATTAGCTAGAAAAATATTTGGAAAGATAGGGTATTTATTAGGGAAATCAAATTTTAATTGATTTTTCTAATTATGGTAGCCGAATTTTCTAGTCATGGTATGTTTGATTTTTTTTCCTTCATATTTTACGGGTTTGGGTCGGGTATAGAGCGGGTCAATCGGGTAAATGGGTTAAATTGGCTCCTCTATATATTATATATATTTTTGGTTTGTGTTTTCAAAGTGACGTTTTTTTGTATGGCCCAATGATATACACATATATAAATATATATATATAGATCGTTGAATTGCTAGATGTTGTATGTTTTTGTTCAAGTACTTTGCAAGTGATATTATTTTTGGTGTTGCTATATTTTTGTTAAGGTATTTGCCATTTGTTGGTGTTTTTTCTTTCCTTCAACGCTTTTTTTCCCTGAATCTTTCCTGAAAATCCTTCACGCATATTCTGCCCGACTTGACACTGTTCAGAGCAGTTTTTCATCAAGGTATGATATAGTTTACTTTAATTTTTGTCCATTTATATAATATTCCATGCTTCGCCATTAGCACCAAAGAGTAGGAAAGCAAAAGCCTTAATCCAGTGCATGTGCCATTGCCGCTAAAAGTTTCTTCTGCAAAAAAAAAAAATGTATGTTTATATGATTATAGCTACTGTGAATTATACTTAGTTTTTGCGATTTTAAGTTTTGAGTCATTACTTTTAGATTGTCTGTTTCTATAACGGCGACTGAATGTTGATAATTTGTTGAAATTTCAGATGCATTTTCATCATCTGAGCATAGTTTTTTCACAGTATGAAAAATTGATGGCCAGCTATCACTTTTCCTCAAATCAAGTTCACAGCTTTTGGAGATTTCTTCAATGCGTTGTTGGAACAAGTTTTTCAGCACCACAAGGAGTTTTACTCATCCTTCATCACATCGAGGAATCCATACCCCTCAATATTGTCCAGAAAGGTAACAATTTTTATTCTGGTTGGCTACAATTTGGCTACAATTTTTAGTGGGCTTCTATTGTATTGTCAATGAAGTTGTTTTGGGCACCACATTTATTGATAACTTCTTTTATACACCACAAAATTACTTTTAGGACATTTCAAGGTAAGATTTTTCTGACAGAAACCTCACTCCAGCTGACCCCCAGTGACGTTGTTCAGACAAATTAATGCCAGTGCCAATGACGTTGCTCGCAGTCTATCAGATAGTCAATCTTTTTTGAATATAAAATAAGAAGTTGAACTTCATCCGGTACTCTGATTTCTTCTAAATGATTTTGGTGCTTCTTCACTGAGTTCGGTGTCTAGAGTGACGTTATACTCTACAAATGTTGCCTACATTTGCCTAAATACCCGAAAGAAAGTCACAGATTCATGAATTATGAAGGCTATTGATGTGGAGGGTCAAAAATAGACTTCTGGCTACATGTCGTGTTCTAAAGGTACCGTCTTTTCATATGTATTTTTTTGTTTTTGTCTCTACGTTTCTTCTTCATTCAAAAGTATACTTATGGCATTCGGTTCACACAATACTCTTCTCTTTTATCATATGCCTTGCTTATTCCAGTTTGGAGTTTGACTTTGGTATTGAAAGTCTTGAAGTTTAATTTGTATTTGAAGGGTTTTGGTCGTTTTTCGACTGGTCTCAGCTTTTGGAGATTTCTTCAATGCGTTGTTGGAACAAGTTTTTCAGCACCACAAGGAGTTTTACTCATCCTTCATCACATCGAGGAATCCATACCCCTCAATATTGTCCAGAAAGGTAACAATTTTTATTCTGGTTGGCTACAATTTGGATACAATTTTTAGTGGGCTTCTATTGTATTGTCAATGAAGTTGTTTTGGGCACCACATTTATTGATAACTTCTTTTATACACCACAAAATTACTTTTAGGACATTTCAAGGTAAGATTTTTGTGACTGAAACTTCACCCCAGCTGACCCCGAGTGACGTTGTTCAGACAAATTAATGCCAGTGCCAATGACGTTGCTCGCAGTCTATCAGATAGTCAATCTTTTTTGAATATAAAAGAAGAAGTTGAACCTCATCCGGTACTCTGATTTCTTCTAAATGATTTTGGTGCTTCTTCACTGAGTTTGGTGTCTAGAGTGACGTTATACTCTACAAATGTTGCCTACATTTGCCTAAATACCTGAAAGAAAGGCACAGATTCATGAATTATGAAGGCTATTGATGTGGAGGGTCAAAAATAGACTTCTGGCTACATGTCGTGTTCTAAAGGTACCGTCTTTTCATATGTATTTTTTTGTTTTTGTCTCTACGTTTCTTCTTCAATCAAAAGTATACTTATGGCATTCGGCTCACACAATACTCTTCTCTTTTATCATATGCCTTGCTTATTCCAGTTTGGAGTTTGACTTTGGTATTGAAAGTCTTGAAGTTTAATTTGTATTTGAAGGGTTTTGGTCATTTTTCGACTGGTCTTGGTGAAGAAACATGTGCTTTCCATAAAGGTTTATTGATCTTAAGGTTACATATACTTCAAAATTTCCATTCATATTAGAGACTGTTTTACCTTCTGTTTTCATCACTCCAAATCCATTCATTTTAAGATACATCTCATTATATGTCGATTTTTGCATAATAAAAGGTCCCGCTTTACGTTATCTTCGTACATGGAATTAGGGTCGGTTTGTTAGTTATTGTCAATTCATTCGGAGTGCAATAATTAAAATGCCAATGTTCTTTGTTCAAATGGCTTTCTGAAAAATTACTACTTTACGGGATTAACTGTGATACGATAGTAACACTACGATATCTTTTTCGAACATTTTCATTAACTTCTCCATTTTTTTTGTTCGTATTGCAATTAACATGTGAACTACATTCAATTTATGTGTGATGAGCCTGTACATCTACTTTTGGTTTTTTGTTTTTCTGGTGAAATATTTGGTGTATTTTTCCAAAATTTCACATGATGTTATATCTTGAACTCTTCCCTCATTCGATTTCGTCAAATCTTATCCTCATTGAGTTTTATCTCTAATCCGGATTTTCTTTGCCGTGTAAATTCAATGCACAGTCCAAGTTTTGTTTTGTATCCATTATTTATTATTCACCATATTTTCTTTAAGCAAAATGATGCTTAATGTACTTCTTTGGATAATTTTAAAGTTATATACCGAATTTTATTGTAGATGATGTGATTGATATATTCCGAAATTGTTTATATTTTATATACGTAATTGTTGATAATGTAACAGAGTCAGATTAATAAATTGTAGATGACAAATAATGAAATGATTTTGTGTGATTGTTTTGTTTATTTTTTTTACAGGATTTGGATGCGCTCATTATGAGGGCTACAGTCATTTTGACAAGGATGCTGATCATTGATGTACGGGATGAGCAGACGTTGGATGTCGCTACAATTTATAAATCCGACTCTGTTATCTTCACTTTGATTTGTATTGTGCAGTTGGGGCTGATTGAGTATGAAATAATGAATGCAAACCGTGCGGATATGGATGAGCAGACTTTGGATGTCGCTAAAGTCAAAGGTATCGGGGTTTCCGTTTGTTTTCTTCCACATTTTGTTTTCTTTGATCCTCCACCTCAATTTTTCATCCATGCTGCCATAACCTGTTTACGATTTTAATAGAATATGTTTTGTTTTCATGGTTTTCTTCCTCTGGGTGGAATTGTAAGGTCGAAGTGAGTGGCTGAAGAGAAAATCTAAAAGAATACGTTGCTCAAGTATGGAACCTAATGAAAACACCTTTGCGATGTACCTGATACGAAAAAAATTATCACGTTAAGACATCCATTTTCGTTTTTTTCTCTTCAATAAGAAATGCTACAACATATTTCATGTACCAAATTTAAGTTGGTTTGACTATGTACAAGAATCCTGTGCACGGGTTATGAATTTGTATGAACTATGGTCATATTATTTCTAATTTTAATCCATCAATTGCATTCCTGTGTCTACTATGTAGCACGAACCATTTTATGCGCCTTACTTTTCAAGATTCGGTTGGCAATGATTTGATCATATGTTCTTACCTCATGTTATGTTGACGGTGAAAAGATGTAGGCAAAAAACAAGAGGAGAAAGCATGGAACTTTCACGAAGACAAATATCAATTTTACTATTCGAGGTACATCAAAGCATGGGTAACACGTGAAGTTCTTTGACCTTTGATGGTGTTGCATATGTTGCACTTTGCCATATCGATCTTTCTCTTTACAACATATATTTCCAAAAATATCCTTGTGAGTGTGACCTACTGTTTCAGACCTCAAAGTACGCCCCGAGTATGCTGCCGCATGGTCGGTCAGTGACTCGACGAGTACCCAAAATCATATCCTTTCGGAGAACAAGCCTTGCATTTTGATAGGGGTGAAGGCCATCCGCAGGGGCCGTAATCAAAACGGCTTGAGGCGTCACCCTTCTCTCACGTGCTTGTGCCAACAGTAGAGGCCGTGGGGTCGGTTGTCACCTTCCCCGCTCCCACTCGTTATTTTGAAAATTAGGTAGCCTTATTAGGATTTTCAGAATTTCTTAATCATCCGAATAACAATAAATCATGAATATTTAAATTAATCCTCCCACTAATTCATCGGTTCCAAATACCGTCTAACTAGTGTCACTTATTCACGATTTTCCAATTTTATGGATTTATTAAAATTCCTCGTGTAGACGCTACACAATTAAAATTACCAAGAATTTTATAATCCCAATACTTTAGGACTTTATGAATTTTCTAATAATTCAAAAAAAAAATAAATCATAAAATTTAAAGCTCCCACTAGTTTATCGGTTCCAAATACCGTCTAACTAGTGACACTATATTCATGATTTTCCAATTTTTCGAATATTTAGAAATTTCTTGTGTAGACACTACACAACTAAAATTCACAAAAGAATTTTAAAATTCTAATTAGTCATGATGAAATTTTAGGATTGTAGACTTTTATCTCAATAATTTGAAAACAATAAATCTTGAAAGGCAATCACCAACTTATCGGCATTAAACCCTGGCTGAGCTTTAACCGAATTCACCGAATGGTGTCGGGATTGGCTAAGCCGACCCGTCCTCTTCGTTGGTTCATATACGACTGCTGGATGAATTTGGCTAAGGCTGCCCCATTGAGCCGAAACTCTCCGGATAGCTTGACCTTGCTGGACCCCTGACACTAACGTCACACGTGTATGGGTGTTGGGTTGAAAATCGGGCTAAGGTTGCCCCATTGAGCGTCAGCTCGCCGGATAGCTTTACCTTGCCGGATGTTGACGGTGATTTTTACGGTTTATATGATATTATTTCGTAGCAATTTCCTTCGTGTTTTATTACTTTTTTTATAGAAAAGTAAGTGTTTAAATGATTTATTGAGAGAATGCATATGAAATTGGTTTAAATGCAAAATCGAGCTTATGACGTGTTTTTATCGATGATTTTTCCATTCAATATATATGGTTCTACATTTTGCATGTTTCTATCACCTTGTAGGTACATTTATATGGCATGGAAGGAGTTAAAACGATGTTTAGCTGAAGATTAAATGCATGGGACGGGCGTCTTGTCCAGCTCGGCTCGACTCGAAGAAATTTACTTAAAGTGAACGAGCGTCCACCCTACCAGACGTGCGTCCAGAAGTTCAGAAAGGATAGACTTGGAATTATCTTTATTTTTATTTATTATGGTTTAGACTTGCTAATAATAAAACCCTAAGTCGGCTAGAACAAGTATAAAAGGAGCAGGCATTCGACAGAACAACACACAATTCATCCTGGAGAAAAGCTGCAGCACAGAAACCGAGAAGAGGCACACTCGGTCGACCGAGTGCTCCTGCTCGGTCGACCGAGCCATATTTTTATTATTTTTTATTTATTTTGTTTGTTCGATCCTGGAGATGAGCTGAGCAAGTCCTGAACAAGCATGTGAAACCGTTTCTGCAACATCTTGATCTCAACTTTGGGATTGTTTTTGTGAGTTTTATTAAAGCTTGTATCTTTATTATGCTTTTATATTGATTATGCAATTACATCAATGGATTGTTGCTTATTGATGTTTAACGTTTGATGAAAATCATTGTTAGACTTAGATCACCGTAGTAAAGATTAGATTTTTAACCTAAAAATAACGAGAGTTGCTAGGTTAAATTTCTAGGTTGCTAGATTGAGAAATCTTACACCTTTGTTATGGAAGCGTTAATCTTTAAGATCGAGAGATGAAAGATTAATAGGCGAATTATCTACGAGAGTAGGAATTCATACCTTTGATAGGTGAACCACATCTTTATTAAATCTTCACTAAATGATCTAGGGTAGAAATTGATAGTTGCGAGATAGGTGGATCATTGCTTGTTCTTCGTTAAAATTAATTGAGATTATCTTTGTGCCTTGTTCTTCGTTGCTATTTTAGAGTTTTATTCTTCTTTTTAGTTTATAGAATAGAATTAGTTATTTTATGTTCGCAATTATCTTTCCTGGCTTTGGATTGACAATCCTCTGTCCAGTTTACTTTTCGTTTTGTTATTTTAGGTTTTAATAATAATGGTATGAATCTTAGGAAAATTAATGAACTAGATACCCCGATTCCCTGAGATCGACTCCGGTATTAATCGCTATGCTACGATCCCTACACTTGGGGTATACCGGATTTATAAATTTATTACTTGTTATTTTTCATTAGATAAAATCCGAGACACCGGACCCCGTGGCTAACCCCGCACTTGGACGGACAAGTCGAGTCGAGCCAAAGCCTGTTTACCACCCGAACCAATTTTCGAACCTTTTTGCTCAGTTGGTGTCCAACTTTTCCGGATTTTCCAATTTTTCAATTATTAAAATTCTTTTATGTAGTCACTACATAATTAAAATCCATGAATGATTTTTAGATCCCAAAATTAAATTTACCGAGTAAATTTTATTTTATTATGTGAATTTTATATCCCGATAAAATTCCGTTTCCTTTAATTAATTTAATTTATTTTTAATCTAAATTAATTATCGTGTTGATACATGTCTAATTAATTTCAATATTAATTTTCTACATGTATGCATATGCTAGGAGTGGAATTCATGAATATGATGCATGGCATGGTTATATCACATAAATAATCATACCAGAAAATAAATGCAAAAAATAAACCACTGAGATGGACCGTTGGTACCCCCGTATCTAATCTATAAATTAAATAAATAAACCCTAAAATTATGTGCAGGCGCCGACGGGTATACGAATTTTCTGCTCCAGATCTTCAATAAAAAGCCTTCTAGCCAAGTTGGTTGAAGCTCCTTCTTCCTTCATCACCACCCGAGATCGATTCCCTACTCCCATTTTTTTTTGTTTTCGGTTTTTTTTTCAATTGTTTTTTTGAACAGTATTAAAAAAAATTACGAAAAGAATAAAAAAAATAGAAAAAACAAATTTCAAAGTTTGATACGGCAAAAAGGATTCGAACTAGGGTCTGCATACTATTGAAACTGTAGCTTGACCGCCATGCAGCGGCTATGCTTGTGATATGTTCTTCGAAATAATTTATATTCTATGGAGCCACCGAATTGTACTAAAATTTAATTACTAGAACATTAAATTACAACAAATAAATTACATAATTTCCTACACCAAGAAAAATTTGGGTTTACAATAGATCTAACGGTAAAAAGGTACCAACCCCAATCCAACTCGTCAACCAAAACAGTCAACCACGCATTTATAAAATATAAAAAAATGCAATATTTATTAAATTCCACTCCTTATTAATTAATTATGCAATCAAGATCGCAAAATAGCTCTAACCTGTCTCTGATACCACATGCTGGATATAGAGAAACCCGAATCCGGATCCGATCCATAATTGAATCGTCAGATCTGATTCACAGCTCCGATCGAGACACTTGATCTTGCACATCGGAAGCTACGAAATAGATTTTTTACGATTTTACCTCGATATGATTCGCATAATAAATTAATCTACAAGAAGGTTAGTAGATTTACCCCAACCGGAGAGAAATAGCAAATCGACCAATGGGAGAAGCCGTGATCTTCCGGATTGTATCTCCTACCGACGACTGGTGGACGTCGATCCTCGCCGTAAAACCTCCTCGAATATGCACAAGAAAAACCCTAGTTTTCTCCTCTTAATAACTAGAACAAGAAACTAATTTTTCTCTTCTTTTATTTGATATGTGGCACAAATTGTGATATCAAATTGTGTTGGGATGAACTCTCTTTATATAGAAAAATAACTAGTCAAGAGAGAGTTATCCTTTTCACACCACAATTACCTATTCCCACATGGAAAAGATATTTGCCAAAAGATAAGAGATAATTTCCAAAAAATCAATCTCTTTATCTCTTTTCCATTAATTATCCAACAAATAGATAATTAATTAATTACGTATATGAAATAATCTAGGAAAATATCTTCTCCCAATTTATCCATAATGTGGTGCCAATTTCATCATTAATTTAATAGAAAATGTCTTTTCTATTTTACATATTATTTACCAAATAAATAATATTACATATTCAATAAATAGACCAACCATTTAATTTATTCTCGAGGTTCCATAAAACGAGAAAACACTCGCGTGCTAGGAGCCAACCCGGGGACCATGGACCTATAACCAGTAGCTACAATAAAATGAATAAAATATTCATCGAACAGAATATTTCTACTCAACTTATTAATTCCGGAATTATGCCACCATAAATCCGAAACTGAACTCTATCGATTATAGATATAACTTATTCTCGAAACGTCGAGTCGATAAGTGTCCATTGATATAATTATTACATATAACTAACCCTCCATAGGCTATTCGTAATGAACCGGGATTATTTCCGTAAACCTTCTTCAATACATCTTATCTTTATTTACAATTAACCCACTAGTGATCAATTAGTGCATAACCAATACGAACTCCGCGGATCGATCAGTTTCTAGGATTAACAAATATAGGGATTGTCTTTCTACTTCCCGCAGTAAGGAATGGATTCCATATCTGTGAGATACACACTTCTCACTCATTCTAGAATAGTGCCAACGTGAAAGTGATTCGGATCGCGCCTCTTAGCGATCCTTAACGAATACATCAAACCCTATCTTGAAACAAGTAGGAGTATGCAATCAATTCAGGATTAAGGTTAATCCATATATGATCATCTTGTGACTCAATAGGATTTCTCAATCATAGAATTATATGAGAAATGTAGATTAAATCGGTACAGTCCTTTATGACTACATCATATATAAACGCCCCACTTAGATAACCAATATCGACGGTCCGGATAAGACAATCACACCTTAAAGTGTTCTGGGTGCATTAATGGTGGTTAATCAGTAGACCCCATACTTTGATTAAGTTCACCACGGACTAATAGTTCAAGTGTATCACCATAAACTTATTCCTCATATGTGACACACACTAAGTTATATGGCTACATATGATACGACTCAGGGTTTTCAGCGGTGTATTACATACAAGGACGAAGCAAATAATAAGATGAGAATAAATCTGTCATTTATTAATTATAAAAATAATTACATAAATTGTCTTTCGGGCACTACTTCCAACAACATCACCCAATTTATTGGGAAGAAATAAGTTTTGGTTATGAACCAAATTCTAGGCCATTCCAAATTTTTGGAATAGACCTATGCTTCTTCCAAAATATTTGATTTTGGAAAAAAGCCTTAAGGGCCTACGCCTTCTCAAAAAATATTTGATTATTGGAAAGGGCCTAGGATGCCTTTAAATTGGGTTTGGACCAAACCAAAGGCATCATTTTGATTAAGAATGAAAAGGAATAAACAAAAGCGACTCAGTTGATTTTAATTTTTATTTAAAATAGTTTAAATTCAAAAAATTGAAATTAAAAGTTATTAATTAATTAAATGTTAATTAATTAATTGATTGGATGCTTCAATGACGCAAGTAGTTAAAATTTATTTTTATCTTTTTCCTAAGATGTTGATTGTATGGATTAGATAGTAGATATAATATGATTATATGGACCCCGATTGATCATGGACTCGACCGATAGGATATATGTGATTGCTTTATTTTTCGTTTTTTTTATTGTTGTCCTAGGCCGTTATGAAGAACGTGATCTAGTTTTATTTTTGCATTATCTCATTCCCGTTATCTCCCCCCTCCCCCCATGTGCGGCAGGTGTAAAATTTATTAGATAGATTTTTTATGTAAAATAAATTGAAGACAAATGATGAAGACCAAAAGAAAGGCGATAAAGATCCATGGAGATGGCGCATGTCAAAGATCCATTGGTGGTTGCGGCTACCCTTATTTATGGCCCGCGGTTTCGTCAGTTTGTATTCGAAACCGCACCTAGGAAAAGTCCAATGATCATACCGGTTATATTGTGCGCAGAATGTTGTGTATGTTTCTGTTGGACTTATTTCTATGTTTTGATGATGAGTGCCAGACTAGCTGTTATAGTGCAAAGGCAAAAAGATGTCTAGAACAAATGTATAGGTTTATTAGAGTTTGATTCATGAATAGGTTTGATCAAACAAGTACTGTAATGGTCAGCTGATTTATATCAGCAGACTGGTCTATATCAGTAGGGTAGTTAGGTCAGTAGACTTTTCTGGAACCTGCTGAAGACTGAAGGCTGAGGGCTCAAACTCAGTTACAGAAGGCTAAGGGATCAAACTTTGTAATTAAAGTCAAGGATATGGAATCAAAATTTAGGCAAGTCTGTGATGACCTAAACTGATTACATATACCTTGTGAAGAAGGTCTAAGTTCCATAAGTTGGATGATGTTTGGAACTTGGTTATATTTAAAAAGGTGTAATCTAACTTCACAAATAAAAGTTAGATAAAAGAAATCAGTTGCATTGTATTTTATACACAGCAAATTGCGTTCAATAGATCGATAGGTATCTCACAGATCGATGAACCCGCGATAATATACCTCGGGTAATTCAAGATTACATTGGAAGATTACATGGAAAATGACGACTAACAACCTCGACTTATCAAACAAATCAAAGGCTGGGATTAAAAGAACGTTGGGATGATTCGATTTTTATCCAATGGTTATAAGTCAAAGGTGGATGACAAAGATCTTGTCAAAAAGGAATTCTGACAGTGTCAGTCCTATGAATAGTGACAGAAAGCAAATCAGATGGGACAAAAACCAGGAACGGTTACATTTGAATTTCAAATACAAGTCACATGTTCTCCTACCTATAAATAGAGGACTTTCAACTCAGAAACAAGATGATGATTGATGAACTTTAAGAGAAAAATATAAGAGATATTTTCTGAGCTGAAATACACCCTGCTGAACTTACTGAACTTAAAGCTACTGATCCAAAGAAATTCTTCAAGTGTATTCTGCATTCAAGCTACATCAAGCATACACACTTGAAGACTGTAAGCTGCTGATTATAACATCCTAATCAAGCTGCTGCAACTGAATCATTTATTTGATTCAATCTTTATTTTATAAAGAACCTGCTGAAGACAGTGAAGCACAGTTGTGTGAAAGACTGTTGTTTGTAGTGGAGCTGGTGAAGAGGCAATCCTACCCTTCAAGGACCAGTGGAAGACTCAGGAGCAAAGCAATCCTACTGTTCCCGTTTTCGTTTGTGAAGCCATAGTTATTGGTGAAGGACAAGAAACTTAGGAATCTTTGTAACGACTACATCAAAGATCTCTAGTGAATTTCCTCCAACATCACAGGAGAAGAGTGGACTGACAGGATTACACCACCTGGAACCACTATAAAATCTGCCTACTTACTTTCTGCATTTATATTCTGCACTTAGTTCATTATACACATCAACCTACTGAACCTAGCAACTGAAATCACACACATACACTACTGAGTATCTAATACTTAGTATCATATTTAACAACAAGTAACAAGGCTTAATTTTGATATAATTCCATTTGCACAAACTCGGTAAACTTAAGCGTCGTAGACTATCGTTTATCGACAGGGCTGCGAGGTATCGACGGACTATCGAAGTATCGCAGCTATCGCCGAAGTTGCCTTGAATTTGTTAACTCCAAAGTTTTAAGTGTTAAGTTTATTCACCCCCCTCTAAACTTAACCAAAGCCTTTTCAAGGGACCAACAATTGGTATCAGAGCAGGGCTTCTGTTCGAAGAAATCCCACTTGTTGTGCTTGTGAAAATTCTTTGACACTTTTTCAAGTTACTGATTTTCAAAACTTGCATCATGGATAACACTCAGTATGCTAGAATTATGCCGATGTGTTCTCTTGATAGATTTGATGAATATAAACGTCGAATGCAGGCTTACCTTGCTGCAACTCATGATGAGATGATGGATGTACTTACTGATGGACCACTGGAGATTACCAAGGCAGTTACAGTGGGTGATACAACTGAGTACATTCCAAAACCAAAAAGAGAATGGAATGCAGAAGATAGAAAGAGAGCAAACCTCAACAACATTGCTATTGATATCATTTATAGAACCTTGGATAGCAATATGTACATGAAGGTTAAAGATTGAAAAACTACAAAGGAACTTTGGGACAAGATACAGTTGATCTGTGAAGGCACTGATGCAATAAAAAAGAATAAAATCAGTGTGGTCAAAAAGAAGTTTCAAAAGTTCAAGATGCTACCTAATGAAACCATTGAGCAAATGGAATCAAGGTTTAATGCTATCCTGGATGAACTTACCCTGCTGAGTGTAAGTTATTCAAAAGAAGAAATAAACACAAAAATCTTGGAAGCATTACCTGCAAAAGATGTTTGGAAAATGAAGGTGGCGCAATAGAAGGAATGAGAAATTTCGCATGAAGAAGACACCTTCAAGTTATTTTCGGATCTTAAAGCTTATGAATTTAGCAAAAAGCTTGTACACGAGACCGAAAAAGAATAGCCAAAGACCATCGCACCGGTTGCTTCACATCAAGAAGAAACATCGGGAGGACGGGATGATCTTGGATGAGATGCAAGAAGCGGATTGCCCTACTGAGCAAGAAAATCAGGATGATGAAGACTGGAAAGGCCCCTTCAAGAAATTTCACAAAGAGGCCTACTGAAAGGAAGAAAGAAGAATCAAAGAAAGACAATGACTATCTGTGCTTTCATTGCAAGAAACCAGGACACTTCAAACCTGACTGTCCTGAGTTAAAACAAAGCAAGGAACCTGATTATCTTTGCTTCAACTGCAAGAGGCCTGGACACTTTAGACCTGATTGTCCAGACCTACTGAAGACCAAGAGTCAACAAAGAAGACATGGCAAGAAGGCTATGGTTGCCGAAGATGAATCAGGGTATGAAGTGGAATCTGAAAAAGGAAATGAATCAGATGATACAGCATTGGTTGCTGATATGGAAGATTATGCTTTAATGGCCAATATGGATGAAAGTGAGGAGGTATACAATACTGTATCAATTAACACTCTATTTGGAAGTGATTGTGAATCAACTTGTGGTTCAAATCCTAGAAACTCCTACAATGAAGAAGCTTTGGATGCCATCCTCAATCAACTGAGGACAATACAATCTGGTTATGAGATTGTGAAGGCTGAAAAAGAAGCTCTTCAAGTAGAAGTTGAAAGATTAAAAGCTGAATTAAGAATTCTTAAAGGCAAAGAAAAGGATGCTGGACAGAATCAGCATAAGCCTGCTGAACAATCAGTAGCTGCTGAATCTGCTGAACCATCTTGCTCATTTACTGCATACAAATCTGGAAAGCCTTATGGTGATAAAACAGGGCTTGGATTTGGAACTCAACAATCTAAAAGGAGTGGATCTAGTAAGGCTACTGAACCTAGTACTAGAATTGGTCCTAAGTTTGTACCTGCACAAGATCCAACTCCAAATAAGGTTGATGAGGCAGTAAAACCTACTGAGAATACTTCAAGGAAGCAAAATCAGAAGTCAAAGAAGCCAACAGCTCCTAACAAAAAGAACAAATCCAAAAATAGGACTGATGTGCCTTCTAGACCTACTGATAGCAGACCTGCTACCAAGTCTGCTGGACCACATAAAGGTAATAACTAGAAATATTCCAAGGATAAGAATCCTAAACCCAAAAATGTTAATCATTCAATGGATACTTATCTTTGGGTGAAAGGTAGACTGTTCCCTACAGATGATGATTGGAATATTCCTGTACCTGCTGATAGAAACAATAAGTATAACCATGCTGCTAGGGTAAAACCTAAGCAGTGGAATCAGCAAAGGACTCAGCAGAGGACTTATAAAAGGCCTCAGCAAGGACCTCAGCAGACTCCATATTACAGTACATCGTTCCTAACGGACAACAAACAAATAGTTATACTAATGCTTCTAACAACAAAAGTCACTTCAAACAGCATTATAAACCAAAAGGCCAGAAAACATATGTGAATCCTACACAACCTACGTTAGAACCTATGGTTGTGTGGAATACATGTATGAACCAAAGTATGACACTTTCGGGAGAAGACCTTATGGTAACTTACCAAGGGTCATGCTTACCCGACCATTATGGACCCAAACAGGTTTGGGTACCTAAAATGTATTAACTTTGTTTTGTAGGGTGTCCGGTACTTTGACGGTGGATGTTCCGGACATATGACAAAGAACAAGCACCGTTTGTCAAATTTTGTGGCAAAGGATGGTCCAAGGGTGAATTTTGGCAACAAGAATACACTGGATATACAAGAGGATATGGCACACTTGTGAGAAATGGACTTACAATCAAGAATGTTGCATATGTGGAAGGACTGGACTACAACTTGCCGAGCACCGGACAATTTCGTGACATGGGATACAAGGTCACTTTTGACAAAAACAAGCGTATTGTCATTAGTGAAAGAGGTGATCAAGTTGTACTTGTGGTAGAAGACAACAAAACATGTATGTTGTGGATTGGTCTACTGCAGTTCGAAAACTCGCGCTCGATTGTGCATACCAAGTCGAACTCAATTGGTTATGGCACAAGAAGTTGAATCATTTAAACTTTGACGATATCAATCAGTTAGTGAAGAAGAATTGGTGATTGGTTTACCTGAGATCACATTCAAGAAGGATGCTATATGTGATGCATGTCAGCAAGGTAAACAGATAAAGTCAAGCTTCAAGTCAAAATCTAAACAATCAACTAATAGAGTGTTGGAACTGATGCATATGGATCTATTTGGACCAATAACTCCAACAAGTGTAACAGGAAAGAAATACACCTTAGTGGTTGTGGATGATTATTCAAGGTACACTTGGGTGATATTTATGAACAAGAAAAGTGAAACACTCAAAAGCATGCCTAATCTTCTAAAGAGATTACAAAATGAGAAAAGTTTGACAGTAGTAAAAATAAGATCAGATCAGGGTACTGAATTTCTCAACAAAGTGATAAGAGAATATTGTGAATAGAATGGTGTACTACATCAACTTGTCAGCATTGGTACACCTCAGCAAAATGGGGTTGCTGAAAGAAGAAACAGGACTTTAAAGGAAGCAGGAAGGACAATGATTTGTGAAGCATTGCTACCTGAAAGGTATTGGGCTGAAGCAGTTAATACAGCATGCTATACACAAAACAGAACCTCAGTGAACAAGAAGCTGCTGAAGACACCTTATGAGATTTGGAATGAAAGGAAACCAAATATATCTTATTTCCATCCATTTGGCAGTAAATGTTTTATCCTAAATCACAAGGTACATTTGAAGACATTCCAACCAAAGTCAGATGAAGGAATTTTCTTGGGATATTCTTCAGTCAGCAAGGCATTCAGGGTACTGAACAAGAGGTCACTAAAACATGAAGAAACATTCCATGTTGTGTTTGATGAACCTAAGTTCACTGGTATTGAAGATGAAGATTGTGAACCTGCTGAGAATCAACAAGTCACTGATCCAGATTGTGTTGAAGTTTTGGAAAGATTTAATGACTTAAAAATTTCTGATACTGCCCCTGCTGAACACCCTACTGGTAATACTACTGATGCACCAACTGAAGCAATTCAAGGATCTGCTGAACCCCCTGTTGAAGATACAGAAGACCCTACTGAAGATGAGGTTCCTGAAAATCAATCTAACCAGAATCCACAATGGTTAAGGAATCACCCTGCTGAACAAGTTATTGGCAATGTACAGCAAGGTGTAAGGACTAGAAGACAATTAGAAGCAATGTTTACATGTTTTCTATCCCAAATGGAACCTAAAGTTGTTGAAGAAGCAATTTCAGATCCAGATTGGATAATTGCTATGCAAGAAGAATTGAATGAATTTGAAAGAAATCAAGTATGGACACTAGTGGAAAGGCCTAGTCATGCAAATATCATTGGTACTAAATGGGTATACAGAAATAAACTTGATGAATCTGGTACCATTGTAAGGAATAAGGCCAGACTAGTTGCAAAAGGCTATTCTCATGCAGAAGGAATAGACTTTGATGAAACTTATGCACCTGTTGCAAGATTGGAAGCTATCAGATTATTCTTGGCACATGCTGCATATAAGAACTTCAAGGTGTATCAAATGGATGTCAAAAGTGCATTTTTGAATGGCATTCTAGAGGAGGAAGTGTATGTACAGCAACCTCCTGGATTTGAAGTTAAAGATCAAGAAGATAAAGTGTATAGAGTCAACAAAGCACTTTATGGATTGAAACAGGCACCAAGAGCATGGTATGAGACTCTATCTCAATTCTTGGTGGACAATGGTTTTACAAAAGGCACCATTGATAAAACTCTTTTCAGAATCAATGAAAAGGACAGCACCCTGCTGGTACAGAATTATGTTGATGCCATAATCTTTGGTTCTGAAAATGAATTGTTATGTGAAAAGTTTGCAAATATAATGAAGAGCAAATTCCAAATGAGTATGATGGGAGAAATGAACTACTTTTTGGGATTGCAAGTCAAACAGATGAAAGATGGAATCTTCATTCATCAAACCAAGTATACCAAGGAGTTGTTGAAGAAGTTTGGTATGGAAAATAGCACCAAGATATCAACTCCAATGAGTACAAATATCAGATTGGATGAAGATAAAGAAGACAAGGATGTTGATCAGACTTTATACAGAAGGATGATAGGCAGTCTGCTGTATCTCACTGCCAGCAGACCTGATATATCCTTTGCTGTAAGTGTTTGTGCAAGATTTCAATCTAAACCTAAAAAAAGTCATTTAGGTGTAGTCAAGAGAGTTCTCAAGTACCTAAAGGAGACCTTGGGAGTAGGGATATGGTATTCCAAGGATGGAAGCTTCAAAGTTATATCCTACTCAGATTCTGATTATGCTGGATGCAAGATTGACAGAAAAAGCACTATAGGAACCTGTCAGTTAATGGGAAGTAGACCGGTCTCCTGGTTCAGCAAGAAACAGAATTCAATATCAACTTCTACTACTAAAGCTGAATACATTGCTGCTGGAAGTTGCTGTGCACAAGTACTGTGGTTAATACAACAGTTAAGGGATTATGGAATTGAAGAAAAGGAAATTCCAATCATGTGTGACAACACAAGTGCAATTGCAATCACTGAAAATCCTGTTTTGCACTCAAGAACCAAACATATTGATGTGAGACATCATTTTATCAGAGATCATGTTGAGAAGAAAGATGTGGTGGTTCTATATATCCCTACTGAAAATCAACTTGCTGATATTTTCACTAAACCACTTGATAGTGAAAGGTTTGCTAAACTAAGGACTGAACTTGGAATTATAAAAGTTGACTGATAATCAGCAATGTACTGGAATTCACCAAGGGGATTAGTCTTTGCTATGTTGGGTGAGCTCACTTAGCAGATTAGTCATTGGTATCAACAATTCCATGTATTTATGTTTGGACAATTAAGAAAATGAAGTTGCCAAGGGGATTGGTCTTTGTCATGTTGGGTGAGCTCACTTGACATATCAGTCATTGGTATTAAACTTCATCTTGTATTATCAATTGATCAAAACAAGAAGAAATCAAGGATCAACAGAGTCACATTGTCAGCAGCCCGCTGAAGCATCTTTATCAGCAGACTGCTGAGCCAACCCTGCTGAGGAGAACCCTGCTGAATGGAGCGTTACACAGTCAAACTTTATTAAAGTCAAAGAGCAATTGGCAGGATATTTATTCTATCCTTTATAACCACGATTACACGATCTAACGGTTACAAAACGTTTTGGAAAGCAATGGGCCACGTGTCAAGCTAGCATTCACTCAAATTAATCATGGTTAACATCAATGTACGTGTTCTGACAGTTACAACCATCCTCTATCTTTATATACAGACCTACATACTGAAGATACTCTCTACTTGCAAAATCTGCTTTATCACTGCAAATTTACACTGTGTGAACACAGATCTACAAAGCTTTCTTCTTCATCTTTTTCTTTCAACTATGGCGGAAAAGATTGATGTTCAGATTGAATCAAGCCAAAGTGTTAGAGGCTTTCTTATTGATGCAAACAAAACAGATTTGGCCATCAACATTGGTCGAAGAATAAGGAGGTTTGCAGGATTGGAAAACATAGTCAATATAAGATTGGAAACAATCTCATAAACAAATGTTATTGATTTTTGGAAAAACATTGTTGTGGAAGAAGGAAGTGAAGCATTCAAAACAACTGTGAATGTTGAGGAGATTGAAGTTTCCCCTAGTCTACTGAGGGATGTTTTTGGTTTTGACGAAGTTGTAGATGCACCAGTAAATCCTGAAGCAATGGGATTATCCAAGATGAAGTTTGTTGATAAAATCAAAACAGATAAAGACATCAAATCAATTCCAGGCATCAATGTGAGACACATTGGATATGAGTACAACCTGCTGAGCAAGCTCATTGCAAAGAATATATTGGGGCTGGTTGGAAGTATGGATACTCTATCAGGACCCAAGATAGAGCTGATGATGATTATCTGCAGAAGTTTGAAATTCGATTGGGCAGGATACTTCATTCATTACATGAAGAAGGTTGCAAGAGAAGGAAAGAAGAAATCCAAGGCCTTGCCCTTAGGATTAATGGTTCAGACCCTGCTGAATCACTTGAAGATTCCTGATATTGAATCTGAGAAGATTAATCAATCCAGATACAAGAAGGAAATTGATTATGCTATTCCTTGTCTGGATGATGATGAAGATGTTGCTGATGAGGCTGCTGATGATGATAGTGATGGAGATGATGGTGATGCTGGTGGTGAGCAGGTCAAGCAAACTATTAAGAAATCTGTCAAACCTGCTGCACCAAAGAAAACTACTGAGAAAAGAAAGGCTGCAGATACAAGGAAAATAACAGAGGTATTACAACCTAAAAGAACAAGGAAGCAAACATCACAGACTGCTGAGTCTGCTGAGGGTCCAGCTGAAGTTGAGATTACTGACCCTGCTGTGGCTGCAAGAAAAACTGTTGTTGAAATATTGAGGGAGCAACAGAAAGAAGCCAGTAGAAAGAGGAAGTCTACTGTGATTGAAAATTGATGATGAGCCACTTTCCAAGAGGATGAAAGAGATTGTTCACAAAAAGAAACATGGAAAGGGGAAACAATTGAAAATCTTAGAGGCTCAAAGGGCACAAGAAGAAGAAGAAATAGTAGAAGAAGAAGTAGAAGAAGTGGGAGAGGCTATTGATGCTGAACCAATAACTATTATCAAGCCTACTGAGGATACATCGGTTGTTGTTGAGCAACATGCTGGAGAATCACAGCAAATCACTGACCCTGCTGTTGATGTTGTTAAATCCTCACCTTCTAAGGCTGCTGAGCCTACTGAAAGTGAACAGGTTGTTGTTGAGCAATCTGTGGAAGAATCACAGCAGTCTACTGCACCAGAGCCTGCTGTAGAATCTGTTAAATCTACTGGAGAGGCACAAGTTGTTGTTGAGCAACTTATAGAAGAATCACAGCAAATCACTGAGCCTGCTCCTGCTGTGGAAGTTGAAAAATTGATTGAAGACCCTGCAAGTGTTGCAAGAAGTCAGGGGGAAGAGCAGTCTGCTGCTAACCCTGCTGCATGTAAGTCAGGGGGAACCAAGTGTTATACAGATGAAGGTAGTAGGTACTAATATTCAACCTGAGCAACCTACTAGCCTTGAAGCATCTGTAGAAGAAACATTGAATCTACTTGTTGAGACCTTTGAAGGTCAGCAAGGTACTGCAACAGCTCCCAAAGGATCATTCTTGCCCTATGAAAAACATGAGAAGAAGAGGAAAGAGGGGTATGTTGATCCAAAACTCCTGCTGGTGGCTGATTACTTCCAGTGGAAGTTTGGATTCTATAAGAAACAAAAACTTGCTGCAGAACCTATGACAGATTTTGAAGAATGGGTTTTTGAGAAATTGGGAGTGGAGATTTTGCTGGATCTGATTGATACCTCTTTGTTACAATCAAGGCTGATGGATTTGTTTGATGAACAACAGAAAGAGGAGGGTATCAAGTTCATGGATCCAAGAGGTGGTGATGATGACTCTTCATCATCTGATTCTGATGATAATCACCCCTCTGGTCCAGGAGAAGTCAGTGGCAGTGCCATGATTATTGAACCAAGAGTAGAGCAGTCTACTGGTGCTGGACTGTCCACTGAGAGAGAGCAAACTGGACAGATGAATGACAATGAGGACAATCTCACCATAGATGATATTGAGGCACAAATCAATGAGGGAATAGATGGTGGTGCAAATAGAATGGTTGGTGAGATTGATGATTTATTTGTGGTTGAACCTACTGATCAACCTGAGGATCAGCAAGCTGAGGATTTGGATGATGAAAGAGTTACTGATATCAATGAACCTAGTTCCAGCTCAGAGGAATCTAATGAATATCAAGATGGATTTGACATTGAGGGCACTCTTACTAAAACTGCCATTATCCTAACCAAGATTGGTTATGCTGAAGGATTCCAAGTGGATAATGAAGCTATATTCAATCCTCAAACTTTGAGGGATTCGATCAAGGTGTACATGTTGATGGGTTAATCCGGAAGCTATAGTTACAATCCTGGACAAAGGTTGGAACCAGCTTTGGGTTTGGAGGAAACCCCTATTGTTGAAGAGGTCTTTGTAGTGGTTCGGAGTCAAGACCACTATAGGGAAAGATGGTCCAGTCTGCTAACGTTAATGAGGATGAGCAATTGGCCTTGGACTATGACTTTAGTGATGAGGAGTTCCAAATGATCGAAGAAGAAAATGTTAATATTGATGAAGCATTTGTCCCTATTTTTGAATAATCATGATCCTATTTTGGAAGAATATCAAGGACCTAACCTATTTGGACTAGATAGGAGTTGGGCAATGGTTGTGAGCAATCGAGGCAACAATATAATGTTGAGGAGCTTGTCGATGGAGCTATCTTGGAGAAATGGTGGTAGAGTACCGGTAGAAGTGTTGAATGAGTTGGAATACAGAATGACATGTAACGATTAAGAACTCAAGTTTGGATAGACAGGAACAAAGATTTGAAGAGTCGATGAAACCGATAAATGAGAACAGACAATCGCCGATACGAGCTTGCTTCAAATTTCACATCTACTCAAAAATGTGTCAATGATATGATGCTAGATGTGAGGGGAATCAAGCAAGGAAATACAATGAAAGAAAAGTTTTTTGAAGGATCAATTTTCATCTCTTCATCAAAAACTTGACAAACTTCTTGAAATTCCTAGACCGCCTTGAGGGTCGCACAACACACCGTTGTACCCGAGAGAGGTTAACCCTTTGGAGGAAACATTGCAATCAAGGATTACTGCAGTTGATACAAGAACTGACATTATGGAAGGTCAACGGAATAATCTAGTAATCACACAGGAGAGTGTTCATGGCATGTTATCCCGGTTTGTTGATGATGTCACTAAGGGGGAAGAAGGCCAAACAGCAGAAGCAAAAGAGGCTGCCAGACTATTTGCACAGAAAAGATGGGAGAATGAGACTAATGCTTATGCAACCCGCACACAGCGAGTTCAACTTACCGATGATCTTCTTAGACAATACAAGAAGGAGTACTATAACGAAGCAAACCCTATCATGAGGATTTCATGAAGGTTTAAACTCTTTCTTGGGATTGAAGTTTTGGGAGGCAAGAGTTAAAGCCTTAAGGGCAACTTACAGAACTGGAAGAGGTGGAAGAAGTGGCAGAGGTGATAGGATCTTGCCTATCACAAAAGCAAAGGACTCGTTCTTGAAAATGTACATGAAGTTTGGATTCAGGGTGAATCAAATCAATCTTCTCCTGGCTGAAGCATGGAAGTGGTGGAAAGAAGTAAATTCCTACATTGATTTTACATTGATTGAAAATGAATGGATGAGGGATATGATAGAAGAAATCAGAGCCTACCAAGAACAAGTGGAGAAGGCTAGACAGGAAAGACAAAGAAGACAGTAGATCAGCACACTTATCATATTTTATCTTTGCAGCATCTAGACTGTAATAACTATGAACAAATGATTATAATGAGAATTGACTGAAATTTGTTCTATTTTTGTTTTAATCTTTTTGCTTTGCTGTTAGGTGAGGGTAGTGGCATCATCACCAAAAAGGGGGAAATTGTTGGACTTATTTCTATGTTTTGATGATGAGTGCCAGACTAGCTGTTATAGTGCAAAGGCAAAAAGATGTCTAGATCAAATGTATAGGTTTATTAGAGTTTGATTCATGAATAGGTTTGATCAAACAAGCACTGTAATGGTCAGCTGATTTATATCAGCAGACTGGTCTATATGAGTAGGGTAGTTAGGTCAGTAGACTTTTCTAGAACCTGCTGAAGACTGAAGGCTGAGGGCTCAAACTCAGTTACAGAAGGCTAAGGGGTCAAACTTAGTAATTAAAGTCAAGGATATGGAATCAGAATTTAGGCAAGTCTGTGATGACCTAAACTGATTACATATACCTTGTGAAGAAGGTCTAAGTTCCATAAGTTGGATGATGTTTGGAACTTGGTTATATTTTAAAAGGTGTAATCTAACTTCACAAATAAAAGTTAGATAAAAGAAGTCAGCTGCATTGTATTTTATACACAGCAAATTGCAGTTCAACAGACTGATAGGTATCTCAGCAGACTGATGAACCTGCTGATAATATACCTCGGGTAATTCAAGATTACATTGGAAGATTACATGGAAAATGACAGCTAACAACCTCTGACTTATCAAACAAATCAAAGGCTGGGATTAAAAGAACGTTGGGATGATTCAGATTTTTATCCAATGGTTATAAGTCAAAGGGTGGACAGACTGCACTGTCAAAAAGGAATTCTGACAGTGTGAGTCCTATGAATAGTGACAGAAAGCAAATCAGATGGGACAAAAACCGGGAACGGTTACATTTGAATTTCAAATACAAGTCACATGTTCTCCTACCTATAAATAGAGGAATTTCAACTCAGAAACAAGATGATGATTGATGAACTTTAAGAGAGAAATATAAGAGATATTTTCTGAGCTGAAATACACCCTGCTGAACTTACTGAACTTAAAGCTACTGATCCAGAGAAATTCTTCAAGTGTATTCTGCATTCAAGCTACGTCAAGCATACACACTTGAAGACTGTAAGCTGTTGATTATATCATCCTAATCAAGCTGCTGCAACTGAATCATTTATTTGATTCAATCTTTATTTTATAAAGAACCCTGCTAAAGACAAGTGAAGCACGGTTGTGTGAAAGATCGTTGTTTGTGGTGGAGTGGTGAAGAGGCAATCCTACCCTTCAAGGACCAGGTGGAAGACTCGGGAAAGCAATCTTACCGTTCCCGTTTTCGGTTTGTGAAGCCATAGTTATTGGTGAAGGACAAGCAACTTAGGAATCTTTGTAACAGCTACATCAAAGATCTCTAGTGAATTTCCTCCAACATCACAGGAGAAGAGTGGACTGACAGGATTACACCACCTGGAACCACTATAAAATCTGCCTACTTACTTTCTGCATTTATATTCTGCACTTAGTTTATTATACACATCAACCTACTGAACCTAGCAACTGAAATCACACACATACACTACTGAGTATGTAATACTTAGTATCATATTTAACAACAAGTAACAAGGCTTAATTTTGATATAATTCCGCTGCACAAACTCAGTAAACTTAACTGTCAGTAGACTACTGTTTATCAGCAGGCTACTGAGGTATCAGCAGACTACTGAAGTATCAGCAGACTGCTGAAGTAGCTGAATTTGTTAACTCCAAAGTTTTAAGTGTTAAGTTTATTCACCCCCCCTCTAAACTTAACCAAAGCCTTTTCAATGGACCAACAGTTTCACTTTATATGATATTGTAGTAATATGCACGCAATAGATGAGACCAAATTAAGTAAAATTAATTAAGTAATTAATTTAAAATTACTCCCACGAGAAAAATTGAGTTTTAATATGTATCTTAATATTATAGTGACGGTGAAGAGCCCTTGTTTGGATCCAACTGATTGGCCCACGTCAGGTGTTGACCTACCTAGGCTATATCGCCATTATCGAGATATGATCGTTATGCGATCTCATGAATACTTGGGTTATGACTCGACTAAGAATCTTGCGGTGATTGGCCCACGTCAGGACCGTCTGATTTTAGAGACATGACGTTGACTATCACATAGACGATGTGAATTGTCAAAGAGTTTACTAGTCAAACCACGGGAATTCACGTTGGACGCGATTGGTAAGAAGTACCTATACGTCGAAATTGACCCGGTCGATCGGCCCACGTCGGGGATCGAGTCAACTAGATAGGATTTTAGCCACTAAAGAATTTTGGAAAATTCTTGAAAATCAATTGAATGTAGTTGACTAGTGGGAGCAAAATCATAATCCCAAAGACCATCTTTGATTTTGCATGTATAAACAACACTCTTTTATCTTTATTTTATGTTGGTGTTTTAGCGAACTTTATATTAATGTTTTAATTCTCGATTAATAAAACTAAATTATGACTATTACCTTTTGAGAAATGTTCTCAAATTGGTTAAGTAATTTTAATCCTTTTAAAATAAGCAATGACACGAGCAATCGCGTTTTCGTAGTTGAAGACAAGGAGGTTACATATTTGATGGAGTCCTCTAAGACTTTAATTATTAACGGAAGCTCACATATTGGACATAACGATATCCAATGGGTCACTCCGTCATACGATGATGATTATTCAAACATTAGATGGATTGGATAAAGATGACCATGTCGAATTTTGGATTGGTTGTTTTCAAAATTGTAAGATTTAAGTATCGACTTAATTCTTTAATCATTGCTTGACAGTAAATTAAATAGTTCATGTTTTGAATATGATTCAAAAGGTTAAATAGACTATTTAAAAAATGTTGGATTTTCTTTATGAAAGAAAATTGAAGACACAATTATTGTGATTTTTCTTAAGTCTAATGAAGACTAAAATAAGAAATATTCTAGAAGTGCTTAAGGGGTTAAAAGGAAAGTTAGGGCATGTGCTTAAATAGAGAACTTATTAAAGTTTGTATTCTAGGCAAGCACGCTGAGATAAATCTATCTAAACTCAAGTCAACTCTCGGACATATGATATCCTATGAGTGTGATTAAATTAGAAAGATTAAATACAGATTTGGAAGGTGAAGCAAACGTTGTAACACTACCAAATTCTAAATCTAGTATACTGATAAGGGAACTAAATAAATGTTATTATCTTCCGGTTCTTATGAAGAACATGTTTTTCAGTTACTTGTTAGGATTTCGTAGACATATTCAATTGTAAGGAATAAATGTTATTCCGATAAAGTTGAAAGGTGACTGAATCTAACATACTAGATTGATGTCACTATATAGTTGATATAGATGAAAAATCTCAACCAAATATTTGTATGGCTGTTATCCTTGATATTTGTGGTTGATCTAGACATAGTCTATATGGAGGCGAGTTGTGTGATCAGATATCATTATGATGATGTCTAAACCATGTGATTTTGAATCACGTGGGTTACACGTATCTTATCCAAAGAGGAATAAAATACCCTTTTATAAAAATGCTTATAACATCTAGAAAAATTGACTAGAGACTTGATATTTCGTGGAATATCATGGTGGATATATTGGAAGTGATGCGGTGGATATCCGAACGGAGAAGATGATTTATGGTGTTGATGTACGGTTGTTGTGAAGAATACACGGCGGAGCTCAGCCGGAAGGTGTGTGGTATGATGAGAAGAAAACGTGGTCGACAAATTTGGCAGAGTATATCTGCTTATATTTCATAGTCCCCTTTACAGATGATTCGAAGCCTCTATTTATAGGCAAAACACTAATTGTAATTAGACTAGCATTGACAAGACATTAATAAACCTAATTGAGAAGAAACCAAAGGGTAGCGGGTAGCGCTGAGGGGACCGCCGAATTCTTTATCGTCTTCGCATTGGAATTGTCTTGTCTTCGTTGGCGTAGAGTATGGAGCGTGTTCGCCTGTGCGAGGGCTTAGTCCGCAGGATTGGTACGATAGATAGGGGCGGCATGCTCGGCCCCCAGCTCGAGGGCTGAGATGATCGTCTAAGCTCGATGACTTGATCGTCTTATTTCTAGTTGAGCTGGTGGCGATGGAGGTCAGAGACGGGGAAAAGACCACTGAGGTAGGTACAAAGGTCGTTCGGTCCACCGTTATCAGGCCGCGGTATATCAATGGCCCCCTACTCCATGGTTAGATCGCTCGCTAGAGTGTGAACAGGGAGTATCGTGGTTCATACGGCGACATACCTTGTTTCAATGATCCTTGTTAAGATTAGACCGCTTTTGATGGTATCAGGCCGGAGTGAGCCATGTCGATACGTCATCGTTTGGGATGTGCAGGGTGTTCATAGCGAACAGTTAGGCCGTCTTAGTTGCCGGGTTTTTTCGAGGCAAAATTCGTGTCACGTTACGACTCATTGCGAGGCGCCTGTGCGATGAAGCGGGCAGGCGAAAAATGCTACACCCAATGGCGGATAGGTTTACGACCACACTGATGTGTAGGTTTTGGCAATTTTCATGTCACGATATGACTCATTGCCTGATGCTGTGCTACGAAGCGGACATACTTATTAGTGGTAGCTATGACCAAGTGATAGATGTGGCGTGATCGCGATCGTCCGCCGACTTTTGTAGTTCTCGGACAGAGTTTTATTAGGGGGAAAATCTCGTTAACCGTGAGGTGGTTTTATTTTGAATTTTGAATCTCGAGGAGGTTGATGTGACGTTTCGACTCTTTATGTTGTCTATAAATAAGGAGTAACCTTGAATCGACCTATTTTTGCATTTCCGTTTTCGCAAAATCCATTCTTTTTCCGTCTTAGAATCCAAGCGTTTTGTGAAGAATCCGGTGGTTCAACCATAAACACCGGCGGCGTCTGTGTATTTCCGTGGCGGCTTGTTTTCAATTTCCGACTGATATTCATCTCTTCTCCGGCCGATCGATCTATTTAGGTAAATTTCAAATTCTGTTATTGTACTACTTTCCTCGGGCCGTGGTATCTTTTTAATTAGTAGTTTCTTTCGAGATTTCATGGAATGATTGATTGTCGAGGGTTTGGGTAGGTTTTCCTCTGCTTTTACGTTCATTGAGGTGTCTGAGTGTTTTCCTATTTGCGTATAATTCCCCTTCCTGTGTGTTTTTGGGTTCAATAAACGGGGGAGATAGTTTGCCTCCATCCCTTTCTTTTCCGGAATCTCTGGTTTTAATCACAACGTATTGAGATGATATTGGCTCTATTAGGGAAAACGGAGGGGTGAGGTGTCATGATGAGCGGACACGCTTGTCTTGGCCCGACTCTTATGTCTAGGTGACTGAACATCCGCCTCGCCCTTATTTTTTTCAGGATGTCTTCAGAGCGTACCCTTAGTCAAGAAGAAAGTCTAGAAGCTGTGGGATATGTGTAACATCCCGAAATTTTGGCATTCTAACTAATCGGTGAAGGATTCAATTTTGGGAGATTATTTGATTATTAATTAAATGGAAGGATTAATTAATAATTAAAAAAGGAATTTTATAGCTCTTTAATTTTCTTAATTGAAAGAAAAGAAAAGAATTCTCCAAAATCCCTACCTTGGCAATTAAAAGGATTTTTATTTCCTTTTTCCTTCCTTATTTCCCCAAAACAGCGTGAAACCCGAAATCAAACCCCCCTTGCCGCCGATTCTTGTGAGGAAGAAGGAGAAAAAAAAAAAAAAAAATTCCTCCTTGGTGTTGAAGAATTCGCCGTCGCCGTCGTCGGTAAGTATCGTTAATTCCTACAACTCGAGTATGACGATCGGCCGGCCAAAGGCCATGGCCGATCCACTTGTGCGCGTGGGGGAGGTGGTTTCAAATTTTGGGATTACCTTTGTGATTCATTAGAACTGTATGGTGATCATTGTCCTACTTTTTTTTTTTTTTTTATAGATTCGGGCTTCGTAGAGGATCGATTCTAACTTGTTAGCAAAGGCTTTCAAGAAGTGCAACATTACAGGTAAGAATATTTCCATAGTTGCGTTTCCGTTTGGCTTGAAAGATGGAGTTTTAAGTAACATGTGGGACTGTGTATGTTTTCTGGGATGTTGGGTATGGTTGTTCAAGGTTTATTAAGTGTAATTTGGGGCTGCCTGGTGTGTTAGAGTGTTTAGATGACTCTATCGTGCCTTGAAACGGAAACTATAATGCTGTCAAAATTTTAATTAAAGACGTTTACGCTTGTTTGTCATGTTTTGGTGTGTTAAACATCCATGGTAGTGTTTTTTTGGGATGGTTAAAGTCTATGGGTGATAGGGTACTCTTACATGATGTTTTCTGGGCTTAATCTGTGGTTTATTGCTGGTGTTCGGTTGAGAATCGAAGTGAAAATCGTGTTGAAGTTTTTAGGGTTCTAGTTGAAACCCAGGCTGGACGAGCGTCTGATTCATGTGGATGGGCGTCTGCCTTGGGTACATTTCAGACGGGCGTCTGGATTATCTGGACGGGCGTCTGAGGTGTTAAATTTGATTCAGGATGTAACAGTTTTTGGGGGACGAGCGTCTGAGTTTTGGACGGGCGTCCGGTAGAGTTTTGGACGGGCGTCCAGTCTCCCAAACGGGCGTCTATTTTGTTTTGTCTTCCTTTCCTTGGTAGTTGTTGTTCAACCTTATGAACAAGTTTTGGAGGTCATGTTTTGATGGGTCAGGGATATTGACATCACCGTGGGATTTGGATTTTAGGCATTGAAGTTTGTAGACCCGTAGTGGTTGGGCCGGATAGGGTAGCACCCAAAGCCGGGAACCCGGGAAGGTTTCCTTACGACTTCAATGACCTTAACGTATTTGGGGAGTTGCAGACATTGGTATGGTCGGGCCGGATAGGGTAGCACCCGAAGCCGGGAACCCGGGAAGGTTTCCTTGCACCCCAGTACGTGATGGTCCATTTAGTTAATGGTACCATTGGATGATCTTTAGGATCCTCCTCTTTAGGGGTTTACCCCTTTTGAGGGATGTGCACATTCGGGACCTTTAGGTATAGATAGTTGTGATGTTTTTTTCTTTCAAGGGTTGGTTTTGGCATATGGTTGGAAAGTTTTACTCAACTTTTAGTCGTCTTCTGTTTTATGTATACTAAATATATTCTTACTCAACTTTATAGTTGACGTTTTTTTACTTTTGGTTGATCCTGCTATGATCCGTTTATGGGGAGCAGATTCTTAGCAGGTATTCCGGTTTGGGTGATAGCTTGTGCTGGGAGGTTGTGGGGATTTGAGAGCCACGTAGCCACAGTCACACGCTTGCATTTTATTTGGATTTTTTTTAAAACCTTGAAATTTTGGATCTTCCGCACGTTTTCATAATTCTTTTAAGAGATTGTAATTACTTTAACCTCTTTAATAATGAATGGTGGATGTTAATGTTCCTTCTGTTGTGGGATGTTGGATATTACTGCCACGACTGTGTGTCGTGAAGTGACATTACGGTGACCAATACCGGCGGCCGACGGGATTGGAAACCGGGGTGTTACAAAGTGGTATCAGAGAGGTTCGACTCCAGGACCACCACCTAAAATGAACCTTAAGAATAAATTCACTAAAATAAGCACAGTGAGGATGTGTGGGGTAGGTATTGAGTTCTATGTAGGGAAGGTACGGTAAGTTTTGATGTATGTGGAAATGTGGTTTGTGTGTTGCAATTAATTTTGGGCGTAAGTGTTAGTATATGTGAAATATTCTGTGGCATGATATAGGTGATAATTGAATACATAATTGTTTACTTTTTGTAGTTTTAGCTATGCCTCCTAGGAATGGAAATGAGAGGGACCAGCTGATTGATCAGTTGGTTAAGATGAATCAAGACCTGATTCAGGCGGTCAACAAGCTGACAGAGGATCGTTCTCAGGGGTCAACTACCGGCATGACTAGGGCCGTGAGTCAGCAGAGGCCTAGTCAGTATGATGGTAAGGGAGATCCTAAGGGACTCGAGCGGTGGATTAGAGAGTTTGAGAAGATCTTCGCCACTCTAGGCTGTCCAGCGGAACTGAAGGTCGACCAAGCTGCTTTCTACTAGGTTGACAGGGCCGATTTGTGGTGGGGTGCTAACAAAGATCGGTTGGCTCAGACTGAAAATGAGCAAGGGGAATCAGTAGTGGTACCACTGAACTGGACCGAGTTTAAGTAGGAGTTGAGCGTGAATTCTTTCCCGAATCTAAGAGGAAAGAGCTGCGGGTTGAGTTCGATAACCTCCGACAGGGGGATATGACTGTTCAAGAATATTACGAGAAGTTTGTCGACTTGGCGGTTTATGCATCTGAGCTAGTGCCGACCGAAGAGGCCAAGATGGTGAAGTTTGAACAATACTTAGATTTGGCGATCCGGGATCGTATGGGGGCTAGTAGGGGCTTCACGAGCCTAAAAGAGATGTGTGAAGTAGCATGCAACATTGAGAGGATTCGGAGAGAGGTTAAAGCGGAACATGCTACTAACAAGAGGAAGAGTGTCTCTGAGGACAATCAGGGGCAGCAAAAGCGGAGCAAGTCTGGGAACCCACCAGTACGACCATCCTTTTCGGGAAATTCCCACCTTACCAGGGGCAGTGGTGGTCAATCAGCGAGAGGTAACTCTCAGGGGTTTAGTCGGCCACGAAGTTATCATTGCAAGCGGTGCCAGAGAAATCATCCGGGTACCGATTGTTCAGGTGCACAAATTCAGTGTCACAATTGCGGGAAGTTTGGACATAGACGGTTTGAGTGTTTTGCGGCTCCAACACCTGCCGGGTCGGCGTCGGTTACGGGGAGCAATATGGGTGGGGCTCCAGGGAGCAACACGGGGAACATGAGTAGGGGTAACCAGCAGCAGAGTGGTACTCCTGCACAGAGCCGACAGGGGGTGCACCTACGGCTGTTAGGTGTGATGCCCGAAAGACAATTTTGTAATTGTTTTATTTAATAAATGAAATCATATTATTATTCATATTTATTATTCTCATATTCACCGATGTGACAATAGTATTTACACTACAGAAAACCCTAAAGTATATCGTTTATGTAATCACTTAACTCAATATATGGGATATACACAGGAGGATTGAGTTAGTGAAGATGTACTTAAAATACAATTATCTCGTAGTGAAGTTAATCGAGAGTATCGGGTCTCTCCTTTAACGTGCTATTAATGCGCCCAGAACACAATAGGTGTGATAGTCCTATCCGGACTTTCAGTTAAGAGAACATAATGGGGCATTTATATATGATAGATATATCATATAGGGCTGGACCGGTTTGATTAGAGTTCACGATATAATTCCGTAATCGAGAAGTCATATCGAATCAATCGATGATCATATTTATGGATATATCTTAATCCTGAGATGATCACAGTCAACTGCTTGAATCAGTATGAGGTTTGACTTGACGGTTAATGATTACACTGAGTCTGTGGTCTGAATTACCCCATCTTGGCATTGTACTGGATTGAGTGAGTAGTCTGTGTTATCACGGATACGGAATCCATTCCTTCCATTTATGGAAGTAGATAGAGCAGTTCCTTATTTGTTAATACTAGAAAGCGATCGATCGCGCGAGTTCATATCACACCGATTAGCTACCAAGTGAGTTGTATGAATTAATTGATCACTAGGGGGTTAATGTTAAATAAGGATAAGAGGTTCTAAAAAGGGTTAACGGTAACTTCCGATTTAGAATGAACGATCTATGGAGGATTAATCCATATGAAATGATTATATCAATGGACGCTTATTATTATTCTCGTGAGGAGATAAATATAATCTTATAATCGGAGGAGTACAGATCACGGGATTATGGTGGCTGTGATTGATTTATCGAATATAATTATTCTCGTTCGTAAGATAATTATTTATTTGATTTATCGATTATTAGAATATAGCATAGCTATTCTCGGACGTTGAATCGATAATATTAATTTAGTTCTTTTGGACTTCATTAAAACGATATGTGAATTAATTGTTTAGTGGACTATTAAATTAGTTGGGCTAAATAATTAAATATGTGAAAAAGACATTTTTCATAATCTTGGCCCAATTATTGTGTTAGGGTCGAAATTAATTGTGACTAGGTCACAAAGGGAAATTTCGGCCACATGGATTATTATGGAACAAGAAATTATTTTTTTGTGATTAATAAGACATGTGCATAAAATATTTATTGGATAAATATTTATGGTAAGAAATAAAGATAAATATTATTCTAGATTTGTTCTAGAATATTATGGGATTATCTTTTATTTAATGGGATTATTATAATTGATTTTGTATTAATTATTAAATCCTTGGAGGTTAAGTTTTACTCTCCTATATAAAGAGAGTTCTCCCAAGCCTTTTAACACACTACAAAATTCGACTATCAACTCCTAGAGAGAAGATAGAAAATTCGCCAAGGGGTTAAGAAGAAAAATCTTGGAGGTTTTTCCGGGTAGCATATCGGAAGGGTTCGAGTCGAGAATTTCCTTCCACCGGGAGTTGATTGGATCACACGTACGGAAGATCGTGGTGCTCTTCACACCTTTGTTTATTCTTCGTATTGCGGTTCTTCAACTTGGATTTTGAGATCCAAGAGATATGTTCTACAACCCCCTTGTAGATGTAGATCTAGATATTTTATTACGTGTAATTTACAGATCTAGATCCTTAAATCGCTTCCGTTGTGGATGATATTACTAACAGTGGTATCAGTCGCCATGGTGATCTATATTTATACGTATAAAATATTAGATCTAGGAGTGGAAAACATGTAAAATTTTTTTGTTATGAATGTTTTGGTTGAAGAGATGGATTGGGGTTGGTACTGTTTACCCGTAGATCTATTTTGTAACTCTTTTGATTAGCATCAATTGAGCATACGATGTGTATTTTATTTTATGTCATGCGAAAAATTGTAAAAGGTAGTACCTTTTGTATTTAATTTTGATCCGGGTTCGAGACGACGAAGATGATGTGTTGAAGATCATGTTATTGAAGATCATCAAGAAGGTATAACGGGAGGAGGCTGATTTGTTTAATATTTTTTCGGCGGCAAATTTTTTTTTTTTATACGGCAGCAATCAAATTTTTTTTTGTAGTAGGTAACCTAATTTCTTTTGGCCGCAAGACCTAAGCTGTAACAAAAAAAAAAAAAAAAAAAAAAAAAAAGGCGCAGCTTAATTTTTTTTTATATAACCTAATTGGTTTGCCGACATTATTTAAAAATAAAAAAAAGTTTTTTTTTAAAACAATTTGATAATATAGATATATTTTATATATATTGGTATATTACGGCCTCCTCTCCACGTCGTTCGTGTCAAGATCGAAGGTTTGAGATCCGGAAGTTAATTTCAAGATCAAGATCGAAGATCGAGATTTGAAGACTTAGAATTAGTCTTACTTTTCCTTAGAAAATAGGTTAGTCGGAGGTATCACCAATCCATCTCGGTGTTTAAATTTTCCGCAATTTATTTTTTATGTGTTTGATCATAAAATAGATATAAAATCGGAATTGCCATGACAAGCATCATATCATAAATCCACTCCATGCATACATGTAGAATTTTAATTTTGGTAATTAAAATAGGCATGTATACAAACTCGCGTAATTAGTTGAAATTTAATTAATACGTGGTAATTAATTAATTTAGTAACTAATTAAAGATCCGAGGACGGGTTATGAAATCGTTAAGCCTTTTCGGTGTGTGTTCTCGGTGAACCGCCTTAAAAGCCCAAACGAGATCACGTTTTCGATTCGTAGTGTCTACGAGTTTGAATGATGGTAAAAGAACAATAAATCTTGGATAACAACCACTACAAGAAAACTGCCCTTTAATGAGGAGAAATTAACGAGGAGCTGAAATCTCGTCATTAAATGGTATTTATTAAAAAATGTCTTAATTGATGACCAAATTTTATATCTCCTCATTATTGATCATAATTTCTCCTCATAAAAAATACAATATATAAAATCTCCTCATTATTCATATTTTTTATTTTTTTAATTTTTTTTAACATAATTATTTTACTTAGATATATACAATTTCATCTAAAACCAACTCATCCCCAAAACAAGAAAACGAACGGCTCCAACCCTAGAAATCCTTCCATGGCCACTTTCAAAGCTCTCCCCTCAAATCCCCAGAAATCCAGCCTCGTTTCTTCTTCTTCTGACCGTTATGTGATACAATCTGTTCGATTCCTCGGTAAATCGTTTTGGGCTGTTCGGTTCTGAGAGAAATACGGTTGTTGGGCTCTCTTGACTGATTCAAATCGCAACACGGTTCTTAGAATCGTCAAGGATTCAATCCAGGCTACGAAATCGGTTAATTCGTTCTTTATCACTTCTATTTTCTGATTTTAATTTTCAAATTTATTCAGCCAGAAGAGCTTCCAATTCCAGTATCAAGATGAGGAAAAGGGCAGCCTGTTGCTCTGCAACTGCAATGTGCCCCAAAACCGTTACTGGCGAGAAATTATTGTGGATATGGACGGAGAACAAGCAAGTCATGACGGCCGCTGTGGAGAGAGGTTGGAACACTTTCATCTTCCCTTCTAGTCAGCGAGACCTTGCCGCCGAGTGGTCATGTAAATGTTTCTATTTCCTTTACCGCCTGAATTCTGATTTTAAAAGAACTTGCTTTTTGGGCTATTGAAATTCTGGTTGATTGGTGTACGCAACAACAATTATATGGGGCCTTAATATGAGGTTGTGAGGCGTGTTAAGATTTTAATGTGCTGAAAATTGGTGCAACTCTCTCGTTTATTTCTCCTTTCTTCATTGAAGAGGGAGAAGTTTTTGATGCTGAAGACCTAAGAGTTGGCGTGTACAAGGATGTTTCTTCTCCTCCGCAATTAGAGAAGATTCAGTCATTGAATGAGGATCAGTTAATTATTGTTCATCTTCATGATTGGCAGGTATGTTTTTGTGCATATGGCATGGCATCCTCTTAAGCACCAATTAATGTTAGTCATTGTTATACAGTAATATGAAGTTAACTTGTATTTGTATGCAGATGTTATAGACTGGTGATAAATACAGCAAAGTTTGCATTCTCAATCTATGTATCCATATGTTTGAGAATTGCCTGCAGAGAATATTGTTCTTTGCGTTTCGAGCAAAAATACAAAGTGTTGGTCGTCTCCAAATCGCCATCCGAAGCTCGATTTTTCTACGGAGTAGTGCTTCATATGGGAAAGGTGTATTTTCTTTTTCCTTGCCGTATACGCATGACGATTTCCTACATTTTAGACTCGTTATTTCCAAATTTGTTATCACTTTGCTTGGTAGAAGATTGTAAGTCTCTGTTTTGCTTTGAACGAAGTCTTATTTTAAGATTCGGTTCTTGCTTTGTCCGTGGATTGTATTGCACTTGTCAAGTCTATTTTCAAGACCCCCGTAAGTGGTTTGATAGTTGATTCTCGGGTTCAATATAATTCGGTTTAGTGTTTGATCCCCCATGTCTGTTGGATCCATTTTTGATCATCGGTAGACTTTTTATTGTTACCGTTTATCAATCTTGGAACACCCTTTCTTGTGTATTATTTGAGCCTTCAAGTTCGTTTTAATCAAACCGGCTGAATCCCGAATTCTTGTTAAATCCGAACTTGCACTCACTCGTTCTGTCGCCTTGCTCACTCATTGCCTGCCGCCTATCGTAGCTTGTTGTTGATCATCTTGGACATCCTATAATAGTCTTTACATAGTAGTTATAGTAGCACTTTGAATAGTGTATTCAAGCATCTCGTGATCTCACGAGTTGATAATCCAGTTCCACGAACCATTATCGGCCTTGAGATTAGGCGATAGTTCGAGTCTCTTGATCGGCATTGTGTTTTGTGATTTTCTCGCTCGCAATTTGTGTTTTGTCGAACATTGTGCTATAATACTTTTGCAATATCGATCTCGAATTGTAATTTTCATATTCTCGCTAAAACTGTAACATTTATTTTAAATAGTCAAATTTGCTATTTAAAAGTGTGGCCAGTGTACTTAGCACTTTTGCTAGGATTTTGAAAATTGTGTAGGACGATTCTAGTTTATTTAGCATTACTAAATATCTATCAATGTATATTCTTGAATCTGGTGTCAGTAAAAAACGGGCCTGGTCATCGTAGGTCTTGTTTTCAAATAGTGCATGTTGCACTAATGGCATGCTTTTATACTGCTTTGCTTTGATTCAATCCGTAAATCTTCTTATGTTGACTTGTAGGGTTCAGCCAAAGAGTTGCCAGTGGAAGCCACTATAGCTGGCGTGCTAAAAGGCAAGTGGGACCATGAGAGAACAATGTTTTCGTTGCCTCCGTTAATGACTCTTGTAAGTTCCCTTAAAGACACGCAGAATTTGTACCATCGTGACTGAAGTTGATTAAAAAAACCTTGTGAAATACTTACCTTTTTCTGCAACTTTTATTCTTTCTTTGGTTGTGATAAAGAATAAATGTGGACTTTGGTTTTGATTCCTATTGCCAAGATCTGTTTTGATTTGTACTTGATGTTGCTTTCGTCTTTATGACATAAAGGACTTGTGAGTGATATTAACAAAATGGTATTTCTAGAAAAAAAAAGTGTATTTGGTTGTTTGATGGTGCCAAGCTCCAACTACAAACTCTTAATTGGTTGAACTAGTCGTGGATGTCATTTCATGTCTGTATTGATGTGAATAATAAAACCTTTTCCTTTTAGGCTTTTTATCTTTGGGTTATTGTGATTTATGTTTTTTTTTTCTTTTTTTTTTCCCTTCACCGATGGAATCTATCAATGCGGAAACACTCACATTTGAGATGGTATGCTCACATGCAAATGTGTCCATGTAAATGCACATGCTGGGTGTTAGGTGTTGTGAGTTACAAGCAGAGACGCGTGTTAAACGTGGTATAGGTAGTATATGGTGATGAAAATGAGCATATTTATGTTGCCTTGCCATATGAAATCCTGACATTGAGGATGTACATGCTAGTATAAATATAATGAACTTTTGTTGGACTACCTGATGCATATGTGCAGTTGCTTGGAGAGCCCGGAACATGAGGGTCATCAACGCCATCAATGGTTGGTGCGGTAAAGAAGTGGCAAAAAGTGATCCTTTAAATTCTCATGAAACATGGAAGAAGTTGTACGAAGCAAATTTCGCTCTTGAAACGCATCTTAGTACCTTATCTAGGTTGGTAGAAGAACATGGTGATGTGTACAAAAGTGTCATCGCGCTTAAAGCATGCTTCATCGAGAGAAGGTATATTAGCCACTTAATATATGTAGTTTTAAGTCCCGAATTTGGTAGTTCAAACTTGTTATATAGTTTGATTCCACATTTGTTTTTATATTGTAATTGAATTGATCTCGAACTCGTTTGATATATAACTCTTCTAATCAAGTGGTTATCCAGTGCTCATATCAAACTGAATTTAAATACTTGATCTAGGTATATAGTTATAAAATAGTTATAACACATATAGCTTAGGTATATAGCTTAGATTTAACTCCTGCCTGCAATATTTGTTAAAGTGCTAAAAAATTTAAAAGGCATTTTTTTTTACCCACACTCTATTCACCCTCCCTCTAGAGTGTTGTCTGCGCATTATCGATCCAACATTAGTGCCCCAATGATTCTGCTCATTTTGTGAACATTCGTATTCTTATAACGAGGGTAAAATTTTCTATATTGAGAGGATATGTTGTCAGTAATTCATGATTTAATGAGGAGCAAATAACCCTATAATGAGGAGTTATGTTGTCGCATGATCTTTATTTAATGAGGAGTAAATGACCTGATAATGAGGAGATTAGTCATCATTAAAAATATTTTAATGAGGAGATTAGTCATAATAAAAAATATTTTAATGAGGAGAAATTCCGTCATTAAAATAATTTTAATGAGGAGAATATATTCTCATTAAATGTATGATATAATTAATGAGGAGATTCAATTCTCCTCATTATATACCTTTACCTAGAGAAGCTGCAATGAGGAGTGGCTTCTCCTCATTAAACGCCTTTAACGAGGAGAAATGGACAATTAATGAGGAGAATTCTCCTCATTAAAAACCGAATTTCTTGTAGTGAACGGTTCGCCTACAGGTTGGGTGGTCAACTGAGCTAGGCTCGACTGACTTAACCCTCCTTGTGTGATGTATGCACGGGGGTCCGGCAAGACTAAGCTACACCGGCGAGCGGAGGGTGATTCCTTCTTATCTCAATGGGGCTCTCTTGACCCGACTTCGTCCGACTGTCACATATGTTCCAACGAATAGGACGGGTAGGCTTGCCTACGTTACCGACACCATTCGGAATCCTTGATTTGATGTACTTTTATGTTAACATCAAAAAGACGTGGTTAGTTAACCCACCACCACTTCCAAAATATTGAGTGGGAGCGGGGGAGGCGACAGCCAACCCCCACGGCCTCTACTATAGATACAAGTAAGTGAGAGAAGGGTGATGCCTCGCGGCGCTTTGATTTCGTCCCCCTACGGATGGTGTTCACCCCTATCAACATTCATGGCTTGGTCTCCGAAAGGATAGGATTTCTGGGTACTCATCGGGTCACTGACCTATCCTACGACGGCACACTCGGGGCGTACCTAAGAGATCCGATATAGTAGGTCACACTCATAAAGGATATTTTTGGTAATATCTAGGCTAAAATAGGAAGGTAGTCAATGAATTAAGGGATGTTCGATTCTCGTGGGATGTTTGATTCTCACAAGTTATTCATTGATGAGATTGTCTCGATTTAACCGTCATCTCTTTGACCTACCCTACGGCGGCACTGAGATGCGAGGTTAAAACCTTGGAATGGTAGAGTAGACTTATTTTTCAGTTTACAATTCCTAAAATAAAATAATATAGTAGTGTTAAACTTGAATCAATATATGTCATTTTATTTACAGCATTATATCCCTTACTAAATTGCTTAAAAAATTAATTGACTAGTATTGACTTCGTTAAAAAGTGGAAAGTAACTAGGACGTTGAACTAGTTAATCGATAATGCAATTATTTTTCGAAAGAGATATTTTCTCTTAAGCCTTTTAAAAACCAGAGTGACATATAGGTATGTCACTAGTGTCATTCGTGTCAAACGGGAGACAAACTAAGGTGATTTCGGACTTTGAAATTCTTCTAGTGAATTTTGAGTGTGTAGTGATTACACGAGTAATTTCCTAATTTAAAAATCGGAAAATCATGAAGTGTTGCTAGTTGGACGATATTTGGAATCGATGAACTAGTAGGAGCTTTATGATTTGTTGTTTTTCTAGAATATTAGAAAAGTGTAACTGACTACACACGTAACCGTTCTAATTGAAAAACCGGAAAGTCATGGAATGTCGCTAGTTGGACGATATTTGGAATCGATGAACTAGTGGGAGTTCTATGATTTATTGTTTTTCTGGAAACATTGGAACTATGTACGAAAGATTTTCTAATCGGAAAAATCGGAAAATCAAAAAATAAAGCATTACTTGTTAGACGGTATTTGGAACCGATAAACTAGTGGGAGCTTTAATGTTATGATTTGTTATTTTTTTCTGGTATATTAGAAAATCCGAGAAGTCCCGACGAGTAACACTCGAAATAGACACCCCACGGTTCGAGAGTAGTGTCTACTCAAACGAACCGCTGGTTCAAGACTGTTTCCATTCACGGAAAGTCAAGAATGGGAGAATATGTCTAAAAGTGTTAGTCATCTAAACTGAGAAAACTTTAAGGCTGAACCGAAAAATTAATTAACTGAAAATCATAGGATAAGGACAGTGATTTTGGATCACCAACCTATGAATCCTTGGAGATTTTCTCGAGCTAAGTTCTTTGGAAGAACAAGGTAGCAGTGCATTTAACGATTAAAAGAGTAAACAACGGGCAGTTAATTTTAGCTTGAATAGTGGGAGTGATATAAGGAAATGAATCTCGGATTCAATCCTTGGATATCGCGGAAAATTTATTTCCAGTTTAAGATTCGTTGGAACGAATGGATTTACCTTCTATTCGATAATTTGTTTGTCGTATAGAAAGTGAATATACCATTTGTAGTACGAATCCAAGACTCGGACTTTTGTTTGATAAAGTCAAAACCACTTAGAATTGCTGAAATATGTATATAAAACACATCTTAAGAACTATTAAAAGCAATTGGTTTCTATATTTAGATAAACGCTTCTTCATATTCCATAGTTAGTGCATAGTCCCTAAAAGACAAGACTTGAAGACTGGCTCATGGTGATTCCTTTCTCCCAGTCTGGTTAGATTGTCTCAAAGGTTCAATGACTAAGTTTCCTTTCAATTGGGAAAGGATAATGGATATAAAGAAGTAACATAGCTTGTTCATGACGACCTTCGGGGTCTGATGAAAGATACGAGCTAGTAGGAGCTTCCGAGTAGTGACTTCTTGTCTGATAACTATTCAAACACTCCGGTAAGTTTATCCAAAATATTTTTGAGGTTTCTCTGTTTTCAACAAAGATAGAGTATTCTATACTGGGAATAGGCCATTCATAGTCCTCGAGACTGATGCTCAGCCTGCCTCATTGTGACATGTTCTCACTAAGTGAGAAACCGTTAAAATTGCCTTATATAGTTTTAGATGTGCTACAATACACTGCTTAACTCAATAAAGATATTGGAAGTGAAATAACGGTTTACATTGACATGTAAGACCGAGAAGTCTACCTAGAATATGCTTTGGAATTTACGGATAAAGTGTGGATTCGGTTCACCCCACTTCCATAAATATAAGCATTTAGCACACGGTGCTTGAAGGTAAGACTGGGAATTTCACGCATACGTTCGGTCAATGACCATTCGTGATATATCTTTTAAGCTATTGAGTATAAAGGTTAGATATAGGATTCTTGAAATCGGGAAGGGACAGTTATACTGTTGCATCCTTTATGATAGAATCCATGAACAGCAAAACCTTGAACCTTAAAGTACGTTTACTCAAGGTAGTTACTAACTGATTAAAATCAGACCACATCCAACATCGGTTGTTGGTGATAACACTAAATACTACTAAACTAGATCGAATTTTGATCCACCCGGTAAGTATTGGGAGTATGGTTTATCCATTACCCATTACGGGTTCTCGCGGACTTTGTAATCCGAGGATCGATTGATGACCTATGGCTCTTTTGTGAGCAAGTATAGGATTCGATAATAGAGGTTGGTTTAATAGCCATAACCCCGTGAATGGAGTTCGGTACTCCGGTTCTGTTCATACTCTTGTAGAACCACCGAGCGTCTCGGGCCCAGTGGGAGTAATTGGATCTACACGGAAAAGAGTAGAATGAATAGGAAAGTTTATCTTTCAGAGCAAAGATTGAGTGGTCTAGGGGTAATTCCCTAAGAAGTAGAGAGTTAATCAGACCTTGAACTCTCTTACCACTTAGTATTGCATGATTTCGTTCAAAAGCAGAAAATAGGGGTGATTCCCTGAGACTTTCTTGCCAAACAAACGGAGTCTGGATTCATTCGGAACAAAAGGGTATTGCCTTATGAACTTATGAGATGATGACTGTCAAGGCTTATGTCTTTTTGTGGATAAAAAGCAAACCTCTCGGTTATTGGAAGTCATATATTTCTACAATATGTGGATTTGACAAGAATATTGATAAGTCTTTTGTAGACTGGATATCAATTATAGTATAGTAGTGAATATATACATTAGTGTTTGTGAAGGATAACACAGCACCAGTTGGAATCAACATGGGTGTGTTATCTGAAGTCAGAATCTGACAATGCCACAATTCTCTCGCAACAGAGATTTGGACAACATTCTTAAGAGTTTGACTCGGTCGAATTCTTTAGAATCGATCCATCGGTTTCCCATCCATCTTATTGGTTAAGATGATGCATCTGTGTATGCAACATTCAACGAGGAAGTTCTACCCTATGCCTCAGGAATGACTCTCTAAATCTTCGGATCAAGAGAAATGGGATAGATTCTCTTTCTAGTAAGAGATGGTCAGGTTATTGAACGTCAATTTTGATCGAATCTTAGATTCGGCGGTTAACAAAGCAAGTTTAGTATGTCCTTCAGTATTTTGAGAGAACGAGGAATAATATGCGGACATATTCATGTGAGAACTTGGATATGTGTGATACACTGATTTTGACTTTAAGTCAGATTGAGGATGATCGTTAAGTCGATCTCGGGCTCAGTGTTTACTCTTGTGTTGAAGCTATTGCCTGGAGGAATCCAGCAACGCCAACTCGACTTTAACTAGTTGGGTGATTAGCGGCTTTTGTAGTAGCTAGAGAGGCGATATAGCTAAAGGATTTCCTTTTCATATCTGGGAGTGATTCTAGATTTGGAAGCCGATACCACATCATTATGCAAATGATGAAGGGGTAGCTTATAAGGATTTTCAAAATCACTAGAGGTCAAAAGCATATTTGGAAAGTACCACATGATTACATGGACCGGTAACGTTTCGATTCTACGGATCATCTCGAGCCGACAACCTGACTAATCATTAAGACCCATGACATTTAGATGTAGGTGCTCCCCGAGTCACTGACCTATCCTACGACGGCATACTCGGAGTGTACTTTGGAATCTAAAATGGTTATGATATGCTTAGTGGGTACTAGCATACGGGATGAGTCTCCATTGCTTTAGAGCAAGTGGGAGATGTAGTTTGTTTTATTTTAAATAATAGGGTGTGCTCTAAAACAATTAATCACATGCTTTCGTGCAAGTGGGAGATTGTTAGGTGTGATGCCTGAAAGACAATTTTGTAATTGTTTTATTTAATAAATGAAATGATATTATTATTCATATTTATTATTCTCATATTCACCGATGTGACAATAGTATTTACACTACAGAAAACCCTAAAGTATATCGTTTATGTAATCACTTAACTCAGTGTATGGGATATACACAGGAGGATTGAGTTAGTGAAGATGTACTTAAAATACAATTAGCCCGTAGTGAAGTTAATCGAGAGTATCGGGTCTCTCCTTTAACGTGCTATTAATGCGCCCAGAACACAATAGGTGTGATAGTCCTATCCGGACTTTCGGTTAAGAGAACCTAATGGGGCATTTATATATGATAGATATATCATATAGGGCTGGACCGGTTTGATTAGAGTTCACGATATAATTCCGTAATCGAGAAGTCTTATCGAATCAATCGATGATCATATTTATGGATATATCTTAATCCTGAGATGATCACAGTCAACTGCTTGAATCAGTATGAGGTTTGACTTGACGGTTAATGATTACAGTGAGTCTGTGGTCTGAATTACCCCATCTTGGCATTGTACTGGATTGAGTGAGTAGTCTGTGTTATCACAGATACGGAATCCATTCCTTCCATTTATGGAAGTAGATAGACAGTTCCCTTATTTGTTAATCCTAGGCGATCGATCGCGCGAGTTCATATTACACTGATTAGCTACCAGTGAGTTGTATGAATTAATTGATCACTAGGGGTTTAATGGTAAATAAGGATAAGAGGTTCTAAAAAGGGTTAACGGTAACTTCCCAATTTAGAATGAACAGTCTATGGAGGATTAATCCATATGAAATGATTATATCAATGGACGCTTATTATTATTCTCGTGAGGAGATAAATATAATCTTATAATCGGAGGAGTGCAGTCACGGGATTATGGTGGCATATTCCTGTGATTGATTTATCAAATATAATTATTCTGTTCGTAAGATAATTATTTGTTTGATTTATCGGAGCCACTGATTATTAGTCCATGGTTCCCGACGTGCCTCCTAATATAGCATATCTATTCTCGGACGTCGAATCCTGATAATATTAATTTAGTTCTTGTTGGACTTCATTAAAACGATATGTGAATTAATTTTTTAGTGGACTATTAAATTAGTTGGGCTAAATAATTAAATATGTGAAAAAGAAATTTTTCATAATCTTGGCTCAATTATTGTGTTAGGGTCGAAATTAATTGTGACTAGGTCACAAAGGGAAATTTCGGCCACATGGATTATTATGGAACAAGAAATTATTTTTTTGTGATTAATAAGACTTGTGCATAAAATATTTATTGGATAAATATTTATGGTAAGAAATAAAGATAAATATTATTCTAGATTTGTTCTAGAATATTATGGGATTATCTTTTATTTAATGGGATTATTATAATTGATTTTGTATTAATTATTAAATCCTTGGAGGTTAAGTTTTACACTCTTATATAAAGAGAGTTCTCCCAAGCCTTTTAACACACTACAAAATTCGACTATCAACTCCTAGAGAGAAGATAGAAAATTCGGCCAAGGGGTTAAGAAGAAAAATCTTGGAGGTTTTTCCGGGTAGCATATCGGAAGGGTTCGAGTCGTGAATTTCCTTCCACCGGGAGTTGCTTGGATCACACGTATGGAAGATCGTGGTGCTCTTCACACCTTTGTTTATTCTTCCTATTGCAGTTCTTCAACTTGGATTTTGAGATCCAAGAGGTATGTTCTACAACCCCCTTGTAGATTTAGATCTAGATATTTTATTACGTGTAATTTACAGATCTAGATCCTTAAATCGCTTCCGTTGTGGATGATATTACTAACAACGGCCACTGGTGGAAACAGAAACCGACCATCAGGTTCGGCTAGCACAGTTCAGGGGGCTGAGAAAAATAAGACCGGGAGATTATTCGCACTGGGCAGAGAGGAGGCCGATCAGAGCAACCACGTAGTGACGGGTAATTTTCTGGTTAACTCATTTTTATCCTACGTACTTTTTGATTCGGGTGCATCATGTTCCTTTATTGCGGGTTCGCATGTTTTGAGGTTGGGCCTAGCTACATTCGAGGTGATTGACGGTGAGTTTATGCAACCGTCGGGAGAGTTAGTGCCATGCTCTAAGTTGTATAGAGACGTACCGTTAGTGATTATGGGAGTCAACTTGTCGGTTGACTTGATCGAGTTCCCCCTCGAGAACTTCGACGTTATTTTGGGTATGGATTGGTTGAACCGGCATAAAGCCAAAATTGACTGTGAGCAGAAGAAGGTGACTTTGAGAGGCCCTAAAGGGGTGCGAGTATCTTACAAGGGATTTGTGGATAAACATAATGTGAAGATCATTTCGGTGGTGACTTTGAGATCTGTCGTCAAGAAAGGGTACCCGTTGTTTATGTGTCACGTACATGATGTAAGCACATGGGATCCTAAACTAACGGACATTGATGTAGTCCGTGATTTTGAGGATGTATTCCCGGATGAGATACCAGGTATGCCACCCCAGAGGGAGGTAGAGTTTGCAGTGGAGTTGATGCCCGGGACCAGACCGATATCGAAAGCACCTTACCGTATGGCACCTAAAGAATTAGCAGAATTGAAGGTACAATGGGAAGAACTGATCGATAAGGGGTACATCCGACCGAGTGTGTCACCTTGGGGAGCACCGGTATTATTTGTGAAGAAGAAAGACGGTAGTTTGCGACTGTGTATTGATTACCGAGAGCTGAACAACGTGATAGTGAAGAACAAGTATCCGTTGCCGAGGATCGATGATTTGTTCGACCAATTACGGGGGGCAGGTATCTTCTTGAAGATTGATTTGCGATCAGGGTATCACCAGTTGAGGGTAGTAGATATGGATATTCCAAAAACCGCATTTCGTACCAGGTACGGGCATTATGAGTTCACGGTCATGCCTTTCGGATTGACCAACACACCAGCAGTTTCATGGATCTGATGAACCGTGTGTTCAGACCCTACTTAGACCAGTTTGTAGTAGTTTTTATTGATGACATCTTGGTCTACTCTAAGACTAAGGAAGAACATGCCGAACACCTGAGGCTCGTATTGCAGGTTTTACGGGAAAAACAACTGTATGCGAAACTGTCTAAATGTGAATTCTGGTTGGAACAAGTGGCATTCTTGGGGCATGTTTTCTCGAAAGACGGTGTATCCGTTGACCCGAGCAAGATAGAGGCAGTGACGAGATGGCCAACACCTAAGAATGTTGCAGAAATTCGAAGCTTCTTGGGTTTGGCTAGATATTACCGAAGATTTGTAAAAGACTTTTCCAAGATTGCGAGGCCGATGACTGCATTAATGAAGAAAGAGAACCGGTTTAAGTGGGATGAAAAATGTGAGGAGGCGTTCCAACTGCTTAAGGAACGGTTGACTACAGCTCCTATTTTAGAATTACCAGAGGGTAATGAGGGCATTGAGGTTTATACCGACGCGTCGAAGAATGGCCTGGGTTGTGTACTGATGCAACGGAGGCGAGTGATCGTGTATGCATCGAGGCAGCTGAAACCTAATGAGAGTAACTACCCGACCCACGACTTAGAGTTGGCAGCTGTGGTCTTCGCATTAAAGATATGGCGACACTACCTGTATGGGATAACATTCAAGGTATTCTCAGATCACAAGAGTCTGAATTACATATTTACACAGAAGGAACTCAATATGCGTCAGAGGCGTTGGTAAAGATTATGACATGGAAATCCAATACCACGAAGGGAAGGCCAATGTAGTGGCAGACGCATTGAGTCGGAAATCGATTCATTCCTTGTGCGAGGAAGTGGCTCGGATCAGATTGCGAGAAGAGTTGGACCGTATGGATATTTGTGTCATCCAGAAAGGCGGAGATAAAAGTGACTTCGTCTTGCAACCCGAATTATACGCTGAGATCCGAGTGAGACAAGTGGGTGACAAGGTAATCGAGGCAAAGAAGGCCAAGATTGGTACAGATGGTGCAGCTGATTTTACGTTACATGAGGATGGTAGTATCCGGTTTAAGGGTCGGTGGTGTGTACCAGCCGACGTAGAACTCAAGAGGCGGATCTTGAGTGAAGCTCATAGTACGCCTTATTCTGTTCATGCGGGAGGAGACAAACTGTATAAAGATCTCAAGAAAACCTTTTGGTGGCCCAATATGAAACGTGAAGTAGCAGAGTTTGTGTCAAAGTGTTTGACCTGTCAGAAGGTCAAGATTGAACATCGACGTCCACAGGGTACGCTTCAGCCGCTGGATGTGCCAGTTGGGAAGTGGGATTCTATCTCCATGGATTTTGTATGCGGATTACCGAGGAGTCCTAAAGAGAATAATATGATTTGGGTCGTTGTGGATAGACTGACTAAAGCGGCGCATTTCATCCCGATGAAAGACACTTGGAGTAAGACGGAGTTGGCTATGGCATACCGGAGAAATATTGTGAGACTACATGGTATACCCAGAAGCATTGTGTCGATAGAGATGCGAGATTCATATCTCGGTTTTGGCGGAGAGCTACGACACGCCTTGGGGACGGAGCGCGAATGAGTACGACTTTTCACCCCCGCTACCGATGGTCGACGGAGAGGACCATACAAACTTTGGAAGACATGCGAGGGCATGTGTATTAGAATTCAAAGGCTCTTGGGAGGAAAAGCTCGATCTTATTGAGTTTTCATACAACAACGACTACCATGCCGTATTAAGATGGCACCTTTTGAGGCACTTTATGGTAGGAAGTGCAAGAGTCCGGTTTGTTGGGACGATTCGTCCGACGCAGCGATTTTGGGACCGTAGATGATCGAAGATACAATTAAGCAGGTGCAGATAATCCGAGAAAAGATGAAGGCTGCCCAGGATAGGCAGAAGAGTTATGCAGATTTACATCACCGGGATATTGAATTTGCCGTGGGCGATAAGGTATTACTACGTGTATCACCAACCAGAGGAGTGATGCGTTTTGGCAAGAAAGGGAAGTTGAGTCCCAAGTACGTAGGGCCATATGGGATCTTGGACCGCATAGGTGAAGTGGCATATTGGCTAGCTTTACCACCGGCGTTGGATAAAGTGCATAATGTGTTTCACGTATCTCAGCTGCGCAAGTACGTGAGTGATCCTTCTCACGTGATCGAACCAGAGGTCATTGAGCTAGATCAGTCTTTAACTTACGAGGAAGTACCGGTAAAGATTTTAGATACCAAGGTACGAAAAACAAGGGGACGTGAGGTTAGCATCGTCAAGGTTTTATGGTCTAACCATGCCACCGAGGAGGCGACATGGGAGGCTGAGGATGCTATGCGACATAAGTACCCGCTTTTGTTCTCTTAAGGCATACAATCTTCAAACATGGTTCGTAAAATCCTTTTTCCTCATCTTCGGGGACGAAGGGGGTTTTAAGGGGGGGCGGAATAACGCCCGGTATGAACCCGAACTTCGAGGACGAAGTTTTGCCTTAAGGGGGGGAGGATGTAACATCCCGAAATTTTGGCATTCTAACTAATCGGTGAAGGATTCAATTTTGGGAGATTATTTGATTATTAATTAAATGGAAGGATTAATTAATAATTAAAAAAGGAATTTTATAGCTCTTTAATTTTCTTAATTGAAAGAAAAGAAAAGAATTCTCCAAAATCCCTACCTTGGAAATTAAAAGGATTTTTATTTCCTTTTTCCTTCCTTATTTCCCCAAAACAGCGTGAAACCCCAAATCAAACCCCCCTTGCCGCCGATTCTTGTGAGGAAGAAGGAGAGGGAAAAAAAATTCCTCCTTGGTGTTGAAGAATTCGCCGTCGCCGTCGTCGGTAAGTATCGTTAATTCCTACAACTCGAGTATGACGATTGGCCGGCTAAAGGCCATGGCCGATCCACTTGTGCGCGTGGGGGAGGTGGTTTCAAATTTTGGGATTACCTTTGTGATTCATTAGAACTGTATGGTGATCATTGTCCCTCCTACTTTTTTTTCTTTTTTTTTATAGATTCGGGCTTCGTAGAGCATCGATTCTAACTTGTTAGCAAAGGCTTTCAAGAAGTGCAACATTACCGGTAAGAATATTTCCATAGTAGCGTTTCCGTTTGGCTTGAAAGATGGAGTTTTAAGTAACATGTGGGACTGTGTATGTTTTCTGGGATGTTGGGTATGGTTGTTCAAGGTTTATTAAGTGTAATTTGGGACTGCCTGGTGTGTTAGAGTGTTTAGATGACTCTATCGTGCCTTGAAACGGAAACTATAATGCTATCAAAATTTTAATTAAAGACGTTTACGCTTGTTTGTCATGTTTTGGTGTGTTAAACATCCATGGTAGTGTTTTTTGGGATGGTTAAAGTCTATGGGTGATAGGGTACTCTTACATGATGTTTTCTGGGCTTAATCTGTGGTTTATTGCTGGTGTTTGGTTGAGAATCGAAGTGAAAATCGTGTTGAAGTTTTTAGGGTTCTAGTTGAAACCCAGGCTGGACGAGCGTCTGATTCATGTGGACGGGCGTCTGCCTTGGGTACATTTCAGACGGGCGTCTGGATTATCTGGACGGGCGTCTGAGGTGTTAAATTTGATTCAGGATGTAACAATTTTTGGGGGACGAGCGTCTGAGTTTTGGACGGGCGTCCGGTAGAGTTTTGGACGGGCGTCCGGTAGAGTTTTGGACGGGCGTCCAGTCTCCCAAACGGGCGTCCAGTTTGTTTTGTCTTCCTTTCCTTGGTAGTTGTTGTTCAACCTTATGAACAAGTTTTGGAGGTCATGTTTTGATGGGTCAGGGATATTGACATCACTGTGGGATTTGGATTTTAGGCATTGAAGTTTGTAGACCCATATTGGTTGGGCCAGATAGGGTAGCACCCAAAGCCGGGAACCCGGGAAGGTTTCCTTACGACTTCAATGACCTTAACGTATTTGGGGAGTTGCAGACATTGGTATGGTCGGGCCGGATAGGGTAGCACCCGAAGCCGGGAACCCGGGAAGGTTTCCTTGCACCCCAGTACGTGATGGTCCATTTAGTTAATGGTTCCATTGGATGACCTTTAGGATCCTCCTCTTTAGGGGTTTCCCCCTTTTGAGGGATGTGCACATTCGGGACCTTTAGGTATAGATAGTTGTGATGTTTTTTTTTCTTTCATGGGTTGGTTTTGGCATATGGTTGGAAAGTTTTACTCAACTTTTAGTCGTCTTCTGTTTTATGTATACTAAATATATTCTTACTCAACTTTATAGTTGACGTTTTTTTATTACTTTTGGTTGATCCTGCTATGATCCGTTTATGGGGTGCAGATTCTTAGCAGGTATTCCGGTTTGGGTGATAGCTTGTGCTGGGAGGTTGCGGGGATTTGAGAGCCACGTAGCCACAGTCACACGCTTGCATTTTATTTGGATTTTTTTTAAAACCTTGAAATTTTGGATCTTCCGCACGTTTTCATAATTCTTTTAAGAGATTGTAATTACTTTAACCTCTTTAATAATGAATGGTGGATGTTTATGTTCCTTCTATTGTGGGATGTTGGATATTACTGCCACGACTGTGTGTCGTGAAGTGACATTACGGTGACCAATACCGTCGGCCGACGGGATTGGAAACCGGGGTGTTACAATATGGGCTTGCTGAAGTGGACCAGCATGAGCAGACCCTCGAGGATTTCGCCGAGCAGCTTACAATGAAAATGTCACAGGGAGAGGTCACAAGTGTTTCTGATCAAGGCCCGGATGAGGGGGAGGCAGTATTGCGAGCAAATGCAGCTCGTTCCAAAAAATAGAGGGCCTCAAGACAGTCGAATCCGCGACCCCCTAAGCAATACACCGAAGAGGGTCATGCTGAGCTCGAAGCCCAGAAAGATTTCGATAGAGAGGTAGCTCACCAATGGAAAAAGTTTCATCACTCTGCTGACTATACCAGATCCCTTGCCGCCTATGATATTTCTTCAGATTATCGCTTTGTTAGCTTTCCTGGGACCAGAGACAAAAAAAGAGTGTGCGTTCGGTGCAACTTTGATTGCATTTGGTTGCATTATGACCATTTTGTGGGCGGGGCTAGGCCCCCTTTCGATCCTTTCCTTGTAAAGTTCTTGGAGGTTACCGATACTCATCCTAGTGATCTTACCCTGGGCTTGATGAGGGTGTTGCCGGGTTTTATTGTCGTGAATCGTCTGCTTGGCAGGGAGCCCTCTCTTGCCTTGTTTAACCATTTTTATTGGGTCACCAAATTTGGGGAATCTAATCAAAGAGCTCCACGGAAAAAAGCTTGCCAGTTATTTTTTGACCTTCCTGAAAAGTATACTCCTGGCATAGTCGGTGCATGAAGGTTGAATCTCGGGTTGGATGGCCTTTCAGAAGAATCACTGGAACAGAGCCGGACACCGAGAGCATTAAGGGAGTCGAGGAGGAGGTCGACGATCAGTGCTTTATTTCTAGAATTTAGAAACTGTTGGGCTTTGTCGGGGGAAAGAAACCCACACAAGAAAAGACTTTCAATCTCCGTCTCCTCCTTGATCCTACCGAGGATTGCAGTCGGCTGGCAGGGATTATCGGTCCTGGTGAAGAAGAGGCTCTCATCCAGGTCGAATCGCTATTGTGCGATCCGGAGTGGTATGCAGAATGTCATCATAGGATATGGCTTCCCTCAGAGTGTGAGGAATGTGGGGGTGATCCCCGAGTGAGGAAGGAGTTTCCTCTTAGCACCATATGTATGCCTTGATTTATTGTGTTTTGCTGTTTTCTTTCCATATTTGTCTTTTTGAGATTGTATTAATTATATCCACATGTGTAGATATAGTGAATGCAAGCCGTCTCTGTCAGCAGGCACGCGCCCAGGCTCAAGACAATGAGGAAAAGAGGGCAGATATTCTATCCGGTATCCACGAGCGCCATCTCCCTATGGTTTCCATGCCCAACAATGCTGCTGCTGCTCAGTCGAAGGGCAAATCTACCACCCTAGTTATCAATGAGCCAGGTCAATCAGCAGCTTCAAAGCGATCAAGATCTTTGGCCGAGGTTGGGTCTGTCGGGTCAGCATCTGGTTCTGAGTTAATCGACGTCGAGGATGATAAAGAAACCGTGGCCTTCAAGAAGTCATGGACCGATGACGGTCAGAGCCACAAAGCTGCTGCTGTGGCTGAGGAAACTTTAGAGAAGATAGCTGCTCAGTCCGATATCCGCTCGATTGTTGAACGCAATGTAGCGAAATCCTCCTCTCAACCCGATAATCGGGCTCCCTGGTTGCTGCCCGGTTTCAAAAAACCACGCACTGAAAGTGAAGCCTTGCTTTTGGCCAATACAATTTCCAAGGTTCCCCAGCTTAGAAACCTGACATTTGATGGTCCTGGAGAGGTTGACATGGTTATCGGGAAGGGAATCGCTTCACACTTTATGATGATGGACAGATTGGACCTGCAATCGGGGCTTTTACAACATCCATAGGACCTGGCGGGTCTGATTGGAATGCTCACCACTTTTGTAAGATCCTTTATTTGTGTCATTATGTTTGAACACATCTTGATTCTTGTTTTCTTGGTAGGCCAATACTGCGGTGGCCCAGCATGACAGAATGGATGCCGATCGCGAGTGCGAGCGGGATGCAGCTTTGAAGAAAGTTTTCCTTTTAGAAGAGCAGGTAAATCAGGCTACCCTTGAAGCGGACACAGCCAAAAGCCAACAGGAGGAAATTAGCAGGAAGCGTCGAGAGGACGTTGAGGCCGCTGAGATTATTTATGCTGAGCTCGTGTCTAAGGCTGAGAAAGAGGCACATAAGTTTAACAAGACCATTTCGGAGCTGCAGGAGAAGGCTGTTCGGGAAGCTGAGGCGTGGGCTAACGAGAAAAAGGCTCTTGAATCTGGGATAGAGGCGAAATTAAAGGCGGCCAGCATCAAAGCAGTGGCGGCCTTCCAGGCCTCGGAGGGTTATGCAAAAGATGTTGGTGCCGCAGGTCTGGCGGGCTATGATGAAGGCTTTTATCATCTAGCACGCTGTGCTCGGTGGGCGCTTGGTCCTGGTGCGTCCTATTTGGAAACCCTCAGAGACTGGACTCTGACCAATCAGTATGATGCTCGGCTTCTTCCATTCCATGCTAAGATTCCATTTACACAGGAAGAGCTTGGTGCCATTGCCATGGACTTAGTCGAGAGAGGTCAAGCTCCCTGGAGCCCGCCACCGGTGATCCCTAATAACTTCAGAGCGTTAGTTAATGAACCTGCAGTGGCCTCGAAGACTCCCCCGGTCCCCTCTGCGTCGAGCCCAGTCGACACGCTGCTGCACCCTCGCTTCAGGGAGAGAATGTTCACGATGCGTCCCTTGTGCCCGAGGGAGGGGAGAGTTAGTAATGATGTTTTTCAATGTTTTTTGATTGCGGCCCCCAGTTGTGATACTTGACTGCCCTTTCTTTTTGATGTGATAACTTTTCAGAACCTTGATGTTTGTAATAATTTTTTGTATGGCTTTATCCATATGCATATCCTTCCTTGCTTTATTTTGCTCAAAAATACGATAAATTGTGTACCTACAACCCTAATGCGATCAAGTACCTGCCAGAGGGGTCGGCGGCAACCCTAATGTTGCTCATGTCCCCCATGTTTTTAAGAAGCTTTTGCCCCAGTATGTCTTAAGCTTATTGAAAATATCCTGACCTCTGTCCGTGGTCTTATTATTTCGGGCATGCTACCTGTTGAGGTCTGGTGGAGTTGACCTTGGATTTCTCCCCGTTTACTGTCCTGGGTATGTCAGTCTTGGGAAGCGTAAGCGTTTGACTCCGTCAGGCTTCTTTATGACATGCTTTAATAATCATAATTTCGAGCGGCAGAATAGTAACTGACATAGTATTTAATGCTTGAATTTGAAAAGGATTGATCCTGACCGTTTGTAGCAGATCAATCTGTATCGTGGGCCCTTTTTAGTGTGCCTATGAGAGGAGATGGCTGACCCTTATATTCATTTACTCGTGAAGCAACTTGTGTACTTTCCTTCAAATTTTTTTTGAATCTTTCTTCAGTGCCATCTCTTTTGATCATGTCTTCCTCAAACGACTTATCTACTTTTTTTACGACCTTTTCACGTGAAGTGTTGGCCAACTTCTGGGTGTATTTCAATCGGTGCCCCGTATTAATTGAAAGGGGCTTGAAGGCGGGGAAAATTAGCGGAGGGTCTCACCTTCGCATTGAATTTTCTGGCTGGGAGGAGCTAGTGGCCAAACCTTTTGGCCGCTATAATGTCAGCATTGTGCGCGAATTCTATTCAGCTTTGTCTGTGTTGAGCTCTAGGGGGTCGGTTAGCTCCGTCCCTGTGCTTGGAGTGACGGTTCCTTTTACTCCGGCGGTCATCAACGATTTCTTCCATCTTCCCAACTTTGACCCTGCCCTTCATTATGAGCGGGCTTGGGCCTTAGATGATGATGAAGTTTCTCAACACATGCATCAAAATGGAGTTCTTCACTATCTGTTTCCTCACTCCTAGCAATTTGCCTCGAAAGGGGTTGCGTCGGAACTATGTCAGGATCATCGGGAGTGGAAGCGCTTCATTAATACTCACGTGCTTCCTACTGACGATTTCAAGGAAGTTACGGAGGAAGAGGGTTTACTCCTGCATGCTATTGGTAGCCCATCGGTAAATGAGGATTGGGGTCTGTTAATACATCGTAAGGCGGTGTCTTTTGCTACGGAGATGCAGCCCGGTCGCTCCATTCCGTTTCCTTGATTGATTTCTAACCTGTGTTCCGACCTGGTTCCCACTTGTCCGAGTCTTCCCCTGACCTGTTTGCTATCGATGAGGAGTAGTATTTATGCAGTTGTTGCTTCTTTTTCTCTTTCTTTTTTGTTGTTTGTTTGTACTCGTTGTCTCACCTTTATTTCAACAATGATCTTTATCCACATTTGTGTTGAGCATTTGTTTTATTTTGTTTGCAATATTTGTATTTCTCCGAGCCTTATGAACTCACCTCTCGGTCATTCTGCCACTTTTCTCCAAGCGAGCTCAGTAACATCCTCGCACGGGCTTTCTTGAGAACAAACGATTGTTCGAATCCTGACATACTTGACTGTTGGGACCTATAATCAAGGTGCGTTGGAATTCGAAAGATGAACAGTTTTCCTGTTTAGCATTAAATTTGAAGACCAATGGTTTTCCTCGAAGGACGTGTTTTTGACCAATGCATTAAATTGGCTCCAGATTTAAGTCTTCGAATATGGAGAGTCAACCAACATAATCCGTAGGATCCTTTCAACCTCAGCCGCTGATACTCTTCTCCTCTCCGATAAATAGAGGGAGTTTTGTTGTTGCTTTGAACACTCTTTCAAAAGTTTTTGCTTGTGTTTTAAACTATGTCGTCCTCCTTTGGCTCTTGTTCTCCTACTTTTCTATCCCTTTTTTCACCATCGCATCTGATAACACGGTCCAGAAGTATATAGTCTACTTTGCCGATCACGGGTACCTTCACGAGAGTACTCTAAACTTGAGTAGGATTGATGGAAGCAGAACATTGTTTCTCGTATGTTACTCTGGCTGGCATTTCTTCCTTCTTGGTCCTCTCGATATATGTAATTGTTGGACTTATTTTTATGTTTTAGTGATGAGTGCCAGACTAGCTGTTATAGAGCAAAGGCAAAAAGATGTCTAGATCAAATGTATAGGTTTATTGGAGTTTGATCTTTGTATAGGTTTGATCAAACAAGCACTGTAAAAGGTCAGCAGACTTACATCAGCAGACTAGTCTAGATCAGTAGGGTAGCTGTGTCAGTAGACTAATCAGGAACCTGCTGAAGACTGAAGGCTGAGGGCTCAAACTCAGTTATTGAAGGCTAAGGGATCAAACTTAGTAATTAAAGTCAAGGATATGGAATCAGAATTTAGGGAAGTCTGTGATGACCTAAACTGATTACATATACCTTGTGTACAAGGTCTAAGTTCCATAAGTTAAGTGGTGATTGGAACTTAGTTATATGCAAAAAGGTGTAACTAACTTCATAAATAAAAGTTAGATAAAAGACAGTAAGCTGAAGTGTTTTTAAACACAACATAATAAGGATAAGTTTACTGATGTGTATATCAGCAGACTTATGTTCTCAGGAACCTGCTGGACACATATTTTGATTTAATGAAAGGTTACATTGGAAGAAAACAAGAAAGGGACAGCTAACAACCTCTGATTTTATCAAACAAATCAATGGTTAAGATCACATGGACGTTGGAAAGATTCAGAGGATTATCCAATGGATACAAGTCAAAGGGTGGACAGACTGCACACTGTCAAAAAGCATTCAGATAGTGTCAGTCCTAGGAACAGTGACTGAAGGCAAGTCAAATGGGACAAAATCTGAAACGGCTATGTTTGAATTTCAAACATAAGTCACAAGGATTCCTACTTATAAATAGAGGACTCCTAATTCAGATACAAGTGATGAACATCAAGAGAAAAATACAGATAATCCTGAGCTTAAATTTTTGATCAAGAAATACACCCTGCTGACCCTACTGAGCTTTAATCCACTGATCCAGAAAATCTCTTCAAGTGTATTCTGCATTGAAGCTGCATCAAGTTTACACACTTGAAGACATCAAGCTGCTGATCATATCATCCTGATCAAGCTGCTGAAAGCTGAATCACTTACTTGATTCAAACATTCTTTTATAAGAATCTACTGAAGATAGTGAAGCATCTTTGGGGTGTGAAAGACCGTTGTTTGTGGTGGAGCTGGTGAAGAGGCAATCCTACCCTTTAAGGACCAGTGGAAGACTTTAGAGCAGCAATCCTACCTGTTCCAAGTGTTCAGTGTGTGAAGCCATAGTTATTGGTGAAGGACAAGCAACTTAGGGATTTTTGTAACAGCTAACTCAAATATCTCTAGTGAATTACCTCCAACATCACAAGAGAGGAGTGGACTGACAGGATTACACCACCTGGAACCACTATAAAATCTGCCTACTTACTTTCTACATTTAGTATATCTTGCACATCAACCTACTGAATCTAGCAACTGATTTCACACACATACACTACTGAGTATCTAATACTTAGTATCATATTTAACAACAAGTAACAAGGCTTAATTTTTGATTTATTCCGCTGCACAAATTCAATAAACTAAACAGTCAGCAGACTACTGAGTGTTAGCAGACTATTGAAGTATCAGCAGGATGCTGAAGTTGCTGAGTTTGTTAACTCCAAAAAGTTTTAAGTGTTAGGGTTATTCACCCCCCCTCTAAACTTAACCAAAGCCTTTTCAAGGGATCAACAATTGGTATCGGAGTAGTGCTTCTGTTCTGAAGTAATCCTACTTGTTGTGCTTGTGAAAATACTTTGAAAACTTTTTCAAGTTACTGATTTTCAAAGCTTTGCATCATGGATAACAACCAGTATGCTAGAATGTTGATGTGTTCTGTAGATCGTTTTGATGAATATAAACGTCGTATGCATGCTTATCTAGCTACAACTCATGATGAAATGATGGATGTGCTGACAGATGGTCCACTGAAGATTACCAAGTCAATAACAGTGGGAGATGAGACACAGTACATTCCAATTCCTAAAAATGAATGGACTGCTGATGATAGAAAAGGAGCAAACCTTAACAATATTGCTATAGACATTATATACAGAACCTTGGATAGCAATATGTACATGAAGGTGAAAGATTGCAAAACTGCAAAGGAACTTTGGGACAAGATTCAGTTAATCTGTGAAGGCACTGATGCAATCAAGAAGAACAAAATCAGTGTGGCCAATAAGAAGTTTCAAAAGTTCAAAATGCTACCAAATGAAACCATTGAGCAAATGGAATCTAGATTCAATGCAATCCTGGATGAACTTACCCTGCTGAGTGTAAGTTACTCAAAAGAAGAAATCAACTCAAAAATCTTGGAAGCATTACCTGAAAAAGAAGTTTGGGAGATGAAGGTTACTGCCATAGAAGAAATGAGAAAACTACATGAAGAGGATACCTTCAAACTATTCTCAGATCTTAAAGCTTATGAATTCAGCAAGAAATTGGCACCTACCACTGAAAAAGAAGAACCAAAGACCACTGCATTGGCTGCTAAACATCCTGAAGAGACATCAGGAGCTGAAGATGATCTACCGGATGAGATGCAAGAGCAAATTTCCCTACTGAGCAAGAAGATCAGAATGATGAAAACTGGAAAGAGTTCTCCAAGGAATTTCACAAAGAAATTCACTGAAAAAGAAAAAGGATGATTCAAAGAAAGACAATGATTATTTGTGCTTTCATTGCAAGAAACCAGGACACTTCAAACCTGACTGTCCTGAGTTAAAACAAAGTAAGGAACCTGATTATCTTTGCTTCAATTGCAAGAAGCCTGGACATTTTAGACCTGACTGTCCAGACCTACTGAAGACCAAAAGTCAACAAAGAAGACATGTCAAGAAGGCTCTGGTTGCTGAAGATGAATCAGGATATAAAGTGGAATCAGAAAAAGGAAATGAATCTGATGACACTGCACTTGTTGCTGATATGGATGATTATGCTTTAATGGCAAATATGGATGAAACAGAGGAGGTATACAATTCTGTATCTTTTAACACTCCTGCTGGAAGTGATTGTTAATCAACATGTGGTTCAAATACTAAAAATTCTGACAATAAAGAAACATTGGATGCCATTCTTAATCAACTGAGGATAATAAAATCTGGTTATGAGATTGTGAAGGTGAAAAAAAAAGCTCTTCAAATAGAAGTTGAAAGGTTGAATGTTGAATTAAGAATTCTCAAGTGTAAAGAAAAATAAGTTGGACAGAATCAGCATAAGCCTGATGTACATTCAGTAGCAACTAAATCTGCTGAACAACCTTCTTCCTCCACTGCATTCAAATCTGGAAAGCCTTATGGTGACAGATCAGGGCTTGGATTTGGAACTCAACAATCTAATAAGAGTGGATCCAGTAAGGTCACTGAACCTAGTACCAGAATTGGTCCTAAGTTTGTGCATGCACAAGATCCAACTCCAAGTAGGGTTGCTAAGGCAGTAAAGCCTACTGAGAATGCTTCAAAGAGGCAAAATCAGAAGTCAAAAAGGACATCAGTACCTAACAAAAAGGGTAAAACCAAAGGTAAGGACTGCTGAACCTTTTAGACCTACTGATAGCAGACCGCTACCAAGTCTGCTGGACCCCAAAAAGGTAAAAATCAGAAATATTCCAAGGATAAGAATCCTAAACCTAAAAATGTCAATCATTTAACGGATACTTATCTCAGGGGGAAAGGTAGACTATTCCCTACTGATGATGATTGGAATATTCCTGCCCCCACTGCTAGAAACAGGATGTATAACCATGCTGATAGGGTAAAACCTAAGCAATGGAATCAGCAGAGGACTCGCAGAGGACTTATACAAGACCTCAGCAGACTCCATATTACAGTGCTGTTCCTAACAGACTGCAATCCAATGGTTATGCTAATGCTTCTAACAACATAAATCACTTCAAACAACATTACATACCAAAAGGCCATAAGGCATATGTGAATCCTACACAACCAACTGTTAGACCTTATGGATGTGTAGAATACATGTATGAACAAAGGTATGATACCTTTCAAAGAAAATTTATGGAAACTTACCAATGGTCATGCTTACCACTGACCATTATGGACCCAAACATATTTGGGTACCTAAAATGCATTAACTTTGTTTTGTAGGGTGTCTGGTATTTTGACAGTGGATGTTCCAGACATATGACAAAGAATAAGCACTGTTTGTCAAATTTTGTGGCAAAAGATGGTCCAAAGGGTGAATTTTGGCAACAAGAACACACCAGGATACACAAGAGGATACGGCACACTTGTGAGAAATGGATTAACAATCAGGAATGTTGCTTATGTGGAAGGAATGGACTACAACCTACTCAGCACTGGACAATTCTGTGACATGGGATACAAGGTCACTTTTGACAAAAACACTTGCATTGTCATTAGTGAAAGAGGTGATCAAGTTGTGTTGGCTGGAAGAAGACAACAAAACATGTATGTTGTGGATTGGTCTACTGCTGTTCCAGAGACATGCCTGATTGTGCATACCAAGTCAGAACTTAACTGGTTATGGCATAAGAAGTTGAATCATCTAAATTTTGATGATATCAATCTTTTGGTGAAGAAGAAACTGGTGATTGGTTTACCTGAGATCACATTCAAAAAAGATGCTATATGTGATGCCTGTCAGCAAGGTAAACAAACAAAATCAAGCTTCAAGTAAAAAACTAAGCAATCAACTAAAAGAGTTTTGGAGCTGATGCACATGGATCTATTTGGACCAGTTACACCAACAAGTATAACAGGAAAGAAGTACACCTTGGTAGTTGTGGATGATTATTCAAGATACACTTGGGTGATATTTATGAACAAGAAAAGTGAAACACTTCAAAAGATGCCTGAACTTTTGAAGAGATTACAGAATGAGAAAAGTTTGACAGTAGTAAAGATAAGATCAGATAAGGGTACCGAGTTTCTCAATAAAGTTATAAGAGAATATTGTGAACAGAATGGTGTACTACATCAACTTCCTGCTACTGGTACACCTCAGCAAAATGGGGTTGCTGAAAGAAGAAACAGAACTCTAAAAGAAGCAGGAAGGACTATTATTTGTGAAGCATTGCTACCTGAAAGATATTGGGCTGAAGCAGTCAATATAGCATGCTATACACAAAATAGAACCTCAGTGAACAAGAAGCAGCTGAAGACACCTTATGAAACTTGGAATGGAAGGAAACCTAATATATCTTATTTCCATCCATTTGGAAGCAAATGTTTTATCTTAAATCATAAGGAACAATTGAAGACATTCCAACCAAAATCAGATGAAAGAATTTTCTTGGGATATTCTTCAGTCAGCAAGGCATTCAGGGTACTGAACAAAAGGTCACTAAAACATGAAGAAACAATCCATGTTGTGTTTGATGAACCTAAGTTCACTGGTATGGAAGATGAAGCTTGTGAACCTGCTGAGAATCCACAAGTCACTGATCCAGATTGTGTTGAAGTTTTGGAGAGGTTTAATGACTTAAAGGTTTCTGATTCTGCCCCTGCTGAACACCCTACTGATAATAATACTGATGCAACAACTGAGGCAGTTCAAGGATCTGCTGAACCCCCTATTGAAGAAACAACAGACCCTACTGAAGATGAGGTTCCTGATAATCAATCTAACCAAAATCCACAATGGTTAAGAGATCACCCTGCTGAACAAGTTATTGGCAATATACAACAAGGTGTAAGGACTAGAAGACAGTTAGAAGCAATGTTTACATGTTTCCTATCTCAAATGGAACCTAAAGTTGTTGAAGAAGCAATTTCAGATCCAGATTGATAATTGCTATGCAAGAAGAGTTAAATGAATTTGAAAGAAATCAAGTTTGGACATTAGTGGAAAGGCCTAGTCATGCAAATATAATTGGCACTAAATGGGTATACAGAAACAAACTTGATGAATCTGGTACCATTGTGAGGAACAAGGCCAGACTAGTGGCAAAAGGCTATTCTCAAGGAGAAGGAATAGATTTTGATGAAACATATGCACCTGTTGCAAGATTGGAAGCTATCAGATTATTCTTGGCACATGCTGCTTATAAAAACTTCAAAGTATATCAAATGGATGTCAAAAGTGCATTTTTGACTGGCATTCTGGAATAGGAGGTCTTTGTTTTGCAACCTCCTGGATTTGAAGTTAAAGATCAAGAAGATAAAGTGTATAGACTCAACAAAGCACTTTATGGGTTGAAACAAGCACCAAGAGCATGGTATGAGACTTTATCTCAATTCTTGGTGGACAATGGTTTTACAAAAGGCACCATTGACAAGACACTTTTCAGAATCAATGAAGGGAACAACACCCTGTTGGTATAGATTTATGTTGATGACATAATCTTTGGTTCTGAAAATGAATTGCTATGTGAGAAGTTTGCAAATCTAATGAAAGTAAATTCCAAATGAGTATGGGAGAAATGAACTACTTTTTGGGATTGCAAGTCAAACAGATGAAAGATGGAATCATCATTCATCAAACCAAGTATACCAAGGAGCTGCTGAAGAAGTTTGGTATGGAAAACAGCACCAAGGTATCTACTCCTATGAGTACAAATATCAGATTGGATGAAGATAAAGAAGGCAAAGATGTTGATCAGACCTGATACAGAAGGATGATAGGCGTCCAATGTACCTTTATCGCAACAGACTCGATATATCCTTTGTTGTAGGTGTTTGTGCTAGATTTCAGTCAAAACCTAAAGAAAGTAATTTAGGTGCAGTCAAAAGAGTTCTCAAGTATCTAAAAGAGACCTTGGGAGTAGGGATATGGTATTCAAAAGATGGAAGCTTCAAAGTTATATCCTACTCAGATTCTGATTATGCTGGATGCAAGATTGATAGAAAAAGCACCACAGGAACCTGTCGGTTAATGGGAAATAGACTGGTTTCCTGGTTTAACAAGAAACAGAATTCTATATCAACTTTCACTGCTGAAGCTGAATACATTGCTGCTGGAAGTTGCTGTGCACAAATACTGTGGCTAAGACAACAATTAAGGGATTATGGAATTGAAGAAAGTGAAATTCCAATTATGTGTGATAACACAAGTGCAATTGCAATCACAGAAAATCCTGTTTTGCACTCAAGAACCAAGCATATTGATGTGAGACATCATTTTATAAGAGATCATGTTGAAAAGAAAGATGTGGTGGTTCTTCATATCCCTACTGAAGATCAACTTGTTGATATTTTCACTAAACCATTAGATAGTGAAAGATTTGCTAAACTAAGGACTGAACTTGGAATTATAAAATTTGACTGACATTCTATTTTATCAGTAGTGTACTGGAATTCACCAAGGGGATTAGTCTTTGCTATGATGGGTGAGCTCACTTAGCATATTAGTCATTGGTATCAACAATTCCATGTACTTATGATTGGACAATTGAGCAAATGAGGTTGCCAAGGGGATTGGTCTTTGTCATGTTGGGTGAGCTCACTTGATAGATCAGTCATTGGTATTAAACTTCATCTTGTATTATCAATTGGACAATACAAAAGGAATTAGACATCAGCAGAATGACTCTATCAGCAGGCTGCTGAGACATTTTGTCAGCAGACTGCTGAGCCAAGTCTACTGATGACAAGGCTGCTGAAGGAAACGTTACACAGTCAAACTTACAAAAGTCAAAAAGTAAATGGCAAGATATTTATTCAATCCTTATAACTGTAGTTACACGATCTGACGGTTACAAAACATTATGGGAAAGTAATGGGCCACGTGTCAAGACAGCATTCACTCAGATTTAATCGTGGTTAAATACCACTGTACGTGCTCTGACAGTTACAACTACATCTGTCTATATATACAGGCCTATACACAGAAGTAACTTTCAAAACTCAGATTAATTTTCTCTGCGTATACACTGTGTGAACATAGATTTGAGAGCTATCTTCTTCATCTTTTTCTTACTACAATGGCAAAGAAGGATGAGGTTCATATTGGCACCAGTCAAAGTGTTAGAGGATATGTTACTGACTGTAACTCTACTGAGTTAGCCATTAATATTGGAAGAAGAATCAGATGGTTTGCTGGGTTAGAAAGTGTTATCAACAGAAGATTGGACAGAATCTCTTATGTCAATGTGTTGGAATTCTGGAAAAACATTTTCATACATGAAGGTAGAGATGCCTTCACTACAACTGTTAATGGAAGAGAGATTGAAGTATCTTCAGACCTACTGAGGGAGGTATTTAAATTTGCACCTGGAAACAATGCACCCACCAATCCAGAAGCAATGAATCTACCAAGAATATGGTTTGTAGATTCAATAAAGATAGATGATACAATTGCCTGAAATCTGGGCATTAATGTAAAATATATTGGTCAAGAATACAACCTGCTGAGCAAATTGATAGCCAAAACCATTTTGGGATTTGTTGGAAGTCTAGATAAACTGTCTGGACCTAAAATAGACCTGCTGATCATCATCTGCAGAAGTATGAAGTTTGATTGGGCTGGATTCTTTATACACTACATGAAAAATGTGTGTATTGAAGATAGAGATGGTACAAGGAAATCCAAGGTCAAGCCCTTAGGTCTAATGATTCAGACCTTGCTAAATCACCTTCAGATACCTGATGTTTTATCTGAAAAGATTAACAAATCCATATTCAAGTCAGAAGTTGCTACTCCTATCCCGGGTCTTGATGATGATGAAGATGTAGATGATGAGGCCACTGATAGTGATGGTAATGGTGGAGATGATGATGCTGGTGGTGAGCAGGTTAAGAAAGTTGTTAAGCCTGCTGCACCAAAGAAGGCTACTGAGAAGAGAAAGGTTGCTGACACAAGAAAAATAACTGAATTTTTAAAGCCTAGAAAGACAAGGAAGCAAACAGTAGAGACTGCTGAGTCTACTGAGGGACCAGTAGAGGTTGAGGTCACTGAACCTGCTGTAGTTGCTACAAAGAAGTCTGTTGCTGAAATTTTGAAGGAGCAACAGAAAGAAGCCAGTAGAAAGAGGAAAGCTACTGAAATTGAAAAAAAAAGATCTTTCCAAGAGAATGAAAGAAATTGTCAAAAAGAAGAAACATGGCAAAGGGAAGCAGTTAAGGATTCTGGAGGCTCAGAGGGAAGAAGAAGTAGAAGAAGCTATTGAAGCTGAGCCCCTAACAACTATTAAGCCTACTGAGGTAGTAGAGGTTGCTGATGAGCAACCTACTGAAGTATCACAGTAGACTGCTGAAACTGAGCCTGCTGTTGAAGTTGTTGAATCCTCCCCAGTAAAGGCTGCTGAGCCTACTGAAACTGCACAAGTTGTTGTTGAGCAACTTGTTGAAAAGCCACATCAGACTACTGAATCTGCACCTGCTGTGGAAGTGGAAAAGTTGGTATAAGACCCTGCAAGTCCTGCAATAGTTCAGGGGGAAGAGCAATATGTTGCTAACCCTGCTGATGAGCATATAAGTCAGGGGAACAAAGTGTAGTACAGATGGAGGTAGTAGGAACAAACATACAACCTGAGCAACCTACTGACCTAGAGGCATCTGTTGAAGAAACTCTGACTCTGCTAGTTGGGACCTTTGGAAGTCAGCAGAGTGAACAAACTGCTCATAGGAAGCCAACCATGCCTTTTGAAAGACATGAGAAGAAGAAGAAAGATGAGTTTGTTGATCCAAAACTCCAGCAAATAGCTGATTATTTTCAGTGGAAGTTTGGATTCTACAAAAGACAAAAGCCAGCTGCACAACCAATGACAGACTTTGAGGAATGGGCTTTTGATAAGTTGGGAGTGGAAAATTTGCTGGAATTGGTTGATACCTCCTTACTGCAATCAAGACTGATGGATCTGTTTGATGAACAACTGAAGGAGGAGGGTATCAAATTCAGGGATCCAAGAGATGATAATGATGACTCATCATCATCTGATTCTGGAGGTAATTATCCATCTGGTCCAGGAGGAACTAGTGGAACTGCCATGATAATTGAACCAAGAGTGGAGCAGTCTACCGATGCTGGACAATCTACTGAGAGGCAACAAACTGAAGAAATGAATGAAGATCTAGAGGATCTGACCATGGATGACTTGGAGGCACTAATAAATGAGGATATAAACCTTGGTGCAAATAGATTGGTTGGTGAATCTGATGCCTCATTTGTTGCTGAACCTGTTGAACAACCAGAAGATCAACATGATGTGGATTAGGATGATGAGAGGGTTACTAATCATAGTGAGCCAGATGTCAATTATGAGGGTTCAATTCAATATCAAGACTGGATTGACACTGAAGGAACCTTATCAAAAGCTGCAAATACACTGAGAAGGATTTCCAGTGCTGAAGGATTTCAAGAAGAAAATAGGGCTGAATTCCCTGCAATCCTTGTACAAAGGGTGCTGATCACTGAGGAACAAACAGTGATAGCACAAAGATTGGATATGGTTATTGGATTTTAAGGATCCCCACTGATGATCGAGGAGGTTCAGGCTACTGAGGTTCAAACAGCACCTGGACATAGGTTGGAACTATGTATGGGTTTGGAGGAAACGCCTGATGTTGTTGTTGAACATCATGGGTTTGGAGGAAACCCCCGCCGTTGTTGAGCAGAGCAGTAGTGGAGCCTACTGGAGCCAAGGCCACTGTAGGGAAAGATGGTCAGCAGACTGCTGTTGTTAATGAGGATGAGCAGCTGCTAGACTATGACTATAGTGATGAGGAATTTCAAATGCCTGAGGAAGAACATGTTGCTGATGAACCACAACAGGCATTTGTACCTATTTTTGAAGAACCGGCACAAGATGCAATAATGGAGGACATTGTTGGTGCTATGGTTGAGGAAGGACCTGCTCCTGCTGGAAGGGACATGAGTAGAGCCATGGTTGTCAGCAGATTGATGGCACAGTATAATGTTGAAGAGCCTGCTGATGGAGCTGCTGGACATATGGCTGGTGAAGTACCAGCAGAGGTTTTGAATGAGTTGAGGACTGTCAGAAATGACATTGCAAACTTAAGAACTCAACTTGATAGGCAATAGCAGAGATTTGAAGATTTGTTGAATTTAGTGGAGAATAGAGGGAGGACCACATAAACTGTTGCTTCCAATATAACCTCCACTCAATATGCTCTTGCTGACCTTGCTCAAGATGTGAAGGGGATCAGACAAGGAAATTCACTGAAGGACAAGTTTCTGAAAGACCAATTTGCATCCATTCACCAGAAACTTGGTAAGCTTGCTGAAACACCTAAGCCTGTTGTGGCTGAATCTGCTGGAACACTGCAACCTGCTGTACTAGATCCTAGAATTACAGAGAGGATAAATCTACTGGAGCAAACAATGCAAGGAAGGATCACAGCTGTTGACACTAAGACTGAAATTATGGAAGGTCAACTGAACAACCTAGTGCTCACACAAGAGAGTGTCCATGGCCTGCTGTCCCGTTTTGTTGATGATGTCAATAAGGGGGAAGAGAGCCAAACATCAGTAGCAAAAGAGGCGCCTAGGTTTTTTGCTAAAAAGATGGGAAGATTACACCAATGCATTCAAAGAGCCTGCACCTAGCAGACTTTCACTTACTGATGATCTTCTCAAAGAATATAAGAAGGTTTACTATAATAAGAGGAGACCTTATCATGATAAAGGTTTTCATGAAGGTTTGAACTCCTTTTTGGGCTTAAAATTTTGGGAAGCAAGAGTTAAAGCCATGAGGGCCACACAAAGAGGTGGAAGAGGTGGTAGAGGTGGAAGAAGTTTACCTGCCACAAATGCAAAGGATTCACTGAATGAATTCAAGGAATTTTACATGAGGTTAGGCTTCAGGGTACATCAGATAAATCTTACTCTACCTGAAGCATGGCATTGGTGGAAACAAGTAAATCCTCATATTGATTTCTCTCTGATTTAAAATGACTGGATGAGAGAAATGACCAGAGAGATAAGAATCTATCAAGAACAAGCAGAAAAGGCAAGGGAAGAAAGAGAAAGAAGACAGTATATCAGCATACTTTACCTATTTTATCATTTGTTGTATCTAGTCTGTAATAATTTGAACAATTGATTATAATGAGATATGACAAACTTTGTTCTGTTTTTGTTTTTAATCTTTTTGCTTTGCTGTAAGGAGGGTATTTGGCATCATCACCAAAAGGAGGAAATTGTTGGACTTATTTTTATGTTTTAGTGATGAGTGCCAGACTAGCTAATATAGAGCAAAGGCAAAAAGATGTCTAGATCAAATGTATAGGTTTATTAGAGTTTGATATTTGTATAGGTTTGATCAAACAAGCACTGTAAAAGGTAAGCTGACTTACATCAGCAGACTAGTCTAGATCAGTAGGGTAGCTGTGTCAGTAGACTAATCAGGAACCTGTTTAAGACTGAAGGCTAAGGGCTCAAACTCAGTTATTGAAGGCTAAGGGAGCAAACTTAGTAATTAAAGTCAAGGATATGGAATCAGAATTTAGGGAAGTCCGTGATGTCCTAAACTGATTACATATACCTTGTGTACAAGGTCTAAGTTCCACAAGTTAAGTGGTGATTGGAACTTAGTTATATGCAAAAAGGTGTAATCTAACTTCATAAATAAAAGTTAGATGAAAGACAGTAAGCTGAAGTGTTTTTAAACACATCATAATAAGGATAAGCTTACTGATGTGTATATCAGCAGACTTATGTTCTAAGGAACCTGTTGGACACATATTTCGATTTAATCAAAGGTTACATTGGAAGAAAACAAGAAAGGGACAACTAACAACCTCTGATTTTATCAAACAAATCAATGGTTAAGATCAAATGGACGTTGGAAAGATTCAGAGGATTATCCAATGGATACAAGTCAAAGGGTGGACAGACTGCACACTGTCAAAAAGCATTCTGATGGTGTCAGTCCTATGAACAGTGACAGAAGGCAAGTCAAATGGGACAAAATCTGAAACGGCTATGTTTGAATTTCAAACATAAGTCACAAGGATTCCTACCTATAAATAGAGGACTCCTAATTCAGATACAAGTGATCAACATCAAGAGAAAAATACAGATAATCCTGAGCTTAAATTATGATCAAGAAATACACCCTGCTGACCCTACTGAGCTTTAATCTACTAATCCAGAAAATCTCTTCAAGTGTATGCATTCAAGCTGCATCAAGTTTACACATTTGAAGACATCAAGCTGCTGATCATATCATCCTAATCAAGCTGCTGAAAGCTGAATCACTTACTTGATTCAAACTTTCTTTTATAAGAATCTACTGAAGACAGTGAAGCATCTTTGGGGTGTGAAAGACTGTTGTTTGTGGTGGAGCTGGTGAAGAGGCAATCCTACCCTTCAATGACCAGTGGAAGACTTTGGAGCAACAATCCTACCTGTTCCAAGTGTTCAGTTTGTGAAGCCATAGTTATTGGTGAAGGACAAGCAAATTAGGGATTTTTGTAACAGCTAACTCAAAGATCTCTAGTGAATTACCTCCAACATCACAGGAGAAGAGTGGACTGACATGATTACACCACCTGGAACCACTATAAAATATGCCTACTTACATTTTGCATTTAGTATATCTTGCACATCAACCAACTGAATCTAGCAACTGATTTCACACACATACACTACTGAGTATCTAATACTTAGTATCATATTTAACATCAAGTAACAAGGCTTAATTTTTGGTTTATTCCGCTGCACAAATTTCAAGTAAAGAAACAACGGTCGACGGACTATCGATTGTCGACGGACTATCGAAGTATCGCAGGTCGCCGAAGTTGCTGAGTTTGTTAACTCCAAAAAGTTTTAAGTGTTAAGTTTATTCACCCCCCCTCTAAACTTAACCAAATCCTTTTCAAGGGACCAACAGTAATCTTACCTTGGTTCGCGAGTTTTACGCCATGCTATCCGAGGCTAAATCTGTTGAAGGAATTTCCTTTGTGTTTGGTCGCGGTGCTCTAGTGCGCTTTCCCCCGTGGACATAAATGAGTTTCTACAGCTTCCTTCCTTTGACCCGGCCCTACATTTTGAAAGGGCCAGGGACTTTGATAAGGAAAGGTCGTATCTCGCTCATCGGTATGATGCATACTCGGCCGTTTTTCTGGAGCAAGATGAAGATCCCGTTCATATTGCCGCCATTTCTGGGCTATGTCCTTGATACCGGGAGTGGAAACAATTTATCAACAACCGAGCTATCCCTACTAATTATCCCAAGCTATTAACGGATGAAGAGGTCATTCTTATGAACGCCATTATGTCTCCGAACGTGAATATTGACTGGGGTCTTATTATCCATCGTGAGGCCGTCAAATTTGCCAGGCAGATGAAGCCCAACCATCTGATGCCGTTTGCTTGGCTAATCTCAAGTCTTTGCTCCACTACGTTCGGGATGAACCTTATGCCCAAAGACCAAATGGTGCGTCTGAATGCCAGGCACCGTTAGGGCCCTTCTTCTCACTTTCATTTTTTTTGTGAAGTGAATAAAATAATTTGAGATTGGGAGAATACATCATACCAGAGATTGCTCTTTTGTTTATGTAGCTTTATTTTATAATAAATCAAGAAAGCGTATTCATTAATATCGTCAACATTGAAATGAAGATCCATAACCCAAAAATAGACAAAATATTATCTTGTGCACGTCGTAAACGTGGTTGCGTGCATACCCGCATGATTCATTGCATGTTTACACAAAGTAAAACCAAAAAGCACGTTCATTAATGTCGTCAACATTGAAATGAAGAGCCATAACCGCAAAATAGACAAAAAAAATTATTATCTTGCGCACGTCGTAAACGAGGTCACGTGTATGTCTGCTTTACTACATATAATATTTTTTCAGGTTGTCCGCGTGCCACGGACGGTTGAGCTTGTAGCCCTCCACATTTTTATCACGTATGTTCCCTTTTTGACCTTTCTTGAGATCTGGTATGGGCCTTCCCAATTTGCTGTCAGCTTGCCTCTGTCGGGTTTTAGTCCTGTGGCCTTTCTATTTCGGAGCACAAAATCTCCTACTTTGAGATATTGACCCCGGACCTTCTTGTCATGTAGCCGCTTCACGATCTGCTTATAAAAACTGGAGCCTCTTAGCCTATGATAAGTTGCTATCCTTCTTTCTTCTTCCAAATCTAATTCAACTTTTCTGTTCATTTCGTTATCCTCAAGGGTGTACCTTGCAACCCAGATATTTGGTAGTGCCATCTCGATGGGGGTCATGGCCTCAGCGCCATATGTGAGCGCAAAAGGAGTTTGACTTGTTGGGGTTTTCACCGTGGTACGGAGTGACCACAGTATGGCGGGGAGTTCATCGACCCATCCTCCGGGCTTGGCACAATCGCTCATGCTTTTCTTGAGCATCTTGATTATCTGTTTGTTTCTTGCCTATGCTTGACCGTTCCCTTGGGAGTAGGCTACTGATGACTGCCAGTGTTTCATGTTGTAATCTCTGCAGAAAGTTGAGAACTCCTTTCTGAATTGTGGTCCTTGATCGGACACCACTGATATGGGAATGCCAAATCTTGTCCATATTTGGTCGTGCAGGAAATAAACCGCATTTTTAGCTCCTATCTTTGGCAACGGTTTGGCCTCGATCCACTTGGTGAAGTAATCTACTGCTACTATAATGAGGGTGCAATTACCTCTTCCTTTTAGAAATGGGCAAATAAGATCTAAACCCCACATATCAAACAGGCACGCTGTTATGACAATACTCTGCTCTACAGATGGCAACCGTGGTATATCTCCGAATTTTTGGCATGCTGGGCACGTTCAAACCAAAGTCTCAGTGTCTCTTAGAATTTTTGGCCAATAATATCCCGCGAATATGACCTTTTGAGCTAGTGACCGACTGGCGGGGTGCCCGCCGCATGCTCCCTGATGCAATTCTGTCATAATTTTCTTGCTTTGTTCCTTGTCGACATATCTGAGTAAAGGTTTCGTGATGGATCTTCTATAGAGGATGTTGTCCAAGACGGTGTATCTGGCCGCTCTTTTTTGAAGTGAGCGAGCCTCATTTTTATCCAGTGGTAACCAGCATGATTCGATGTATGCCCGGATATCATTAACCCATCCGTGTTGTGGCGACTGTTCATTTATATCCATCACTCTGTCACTGTTGATAGAAGGTGCTGCAAGGTACTCAACCATTATGGACGGATCTACGAACTCGCCTCCTTCCGACAATCTGGATAAGAAGTCTGCTCTAAGATTTTCCTTTCTATCAATCCTTTTGAATTCACAGTAATTGAATTCTTTTTTCAGCTGTCTGACTGCCTCACAGTATTTACCCAGGATGTGGCAATGTGTGCCATAATCTCCTGATATTTGATTGACCACCAGTTGTGAGTTGCAATAGACTTCGACGTTATTCACTCTTATTTATTTTGCGAGTTCGAGTCCGGCTAGGACCACCTATACTCCGTTTGATTATTAGATGCTTCGAACTCAAATCAGAGCGCTTTTTCAATCTCCTTAGTAGTCCCCGGTTCGGATAATACAATTCTGGCCCGCATCCGTTTCTACTTGAGGCACCGTCGACATACAACTGCCAGCAGTTCTCTGGCCGTCTCGGTTCTGTAGCTTCGACTCGGGTTTGGTCATTCATTTTGTTTGAGTTTGACAACTCTACGTTGAAGCTCATTTCGACGACAAAATCTGCTAACGATTGAGCTTTGATTGCCTTTCGGGGCTGGTAATGTATATCGAACTATGTGAGCTCGATTGCCCAGCGAAGTAAGCGACCCGATATGTCAGGCTTATGCAGCACTTGATGCAATAGACTATTCGTGAGAACGGTAATAGCATGCGAAGTGAAATATCCCCTGAGTTTGCGGGCGGCGATAACTAGCGAGTAGGCAAGCTTTTCAACAATAAAATATCGGGTTTCCACCGGGCTGAGAGCTTTGCTCACATAGAAAACGGGGTTTTGGAAGGTTTTGGTTTCTTTTACAAGTACTACAGCTACAACCCGGTCTGATGGCGCCAGATATAGAAATAGGACCTCTCCAAATGCTGGGCTGACCAATAGGGGGTTTCCCCAGATATTCCTTGAGGTCCTGAAATGCACGGGAGCATTCTTCATCCCATGAGAAGCTTTTGTTGCCTTTTAGAATTTTGAAAAAAGGAAGGCATTTTTCTACGGACCTTGATATATATCTGCCCAAAGCAATTATCCGGCCGTTATGTTTTTTAACCTCCTTTATGCAGGTCGACTGCTTCATTTCGATCAGAGCTTGTATTTTTTTGGGGTTGGCCTCTATGCCCCGATGACTAACCATGAAACCTAGGAATTTGCCTGCTTGCACACCGAATGTGCATTTGGCGGGATTAAGCTTCATTGAATGCCTCCGGACATTATCGAACGTCTCAGCAAGGTCGGAGGCATGATTTCCACTGGCCGACTTGACTACCATGTCATCTATATATGCCTCCATATTTTTGCCGATTTGTGCTGCAAAAACTTTATTCACCATTCGATGGTATGTCGATCCCGTGTTTTTTAATCCGAAGGGCATCATCTCGTAATAATACATACCCCCGGCCGCTCTGAAGGACGTTTTCTCCTTGTCACACTCTGCCATTCTGACTTGATGGTAACCAGAGTATGCATCTAAGAAGATTAAGGTATCGAAACCTGCGATGGAGTCAACCAATCTGTCAGTCCTAGGCAACTGGTAAGGATCCTTTGGGCAAGCCTTGTTTATGTCAGTGAAATCGACGCATATTCTCCATTTTCCATTATACCTTTTCACCATGACTATGTTGGCCAACCAGGTGGGGTAAGTCAGCTCTTTGATGATTCCAGCTTGCAGAAGTTTGTCGATCTCTATTTTGATAGCTGATTCTTTCTCCGGAGTGAACTGTCGGGCTCGCTGCTGAATTGCTTTGAAGGTCGGATCAGTGTTTAGATGGTGAAGTGCAATCTCCGGCTCTACACCCCTCATATCGGTCACCACCCATGCGAATGTGTCTAAGTTTTCCCGCAACTGTGCAATTAGGGCCTCCTTATCAGATGTGGATAGGTGAGCCCCAATTTTTATTTTTTGGTCGGGATAGGCGTCGTTGACAACTATCTCTATCAAATCCCCATCAGCTGTGAAATCTGGCTCATCTCTGACTTGCAGGGTCTCACACTCGACCTCCGTAAGAGGGAGTTGTCTAACCATTTGTAGCACGGTCATTCGCTCAGGATCCGCTCCCTGTTCGAGGCACGGCCTTTTTACGGCTATCGAAGCTTGAATATATGTTTGGACTGACTTAGGGTCTCTAACACTTACCCCGATCCCATTTTCTATATAAATTTCACACGTTGATGAGGGATCGACACGACCATCTGGAATTTTCATAGGGTTGGTGCTCCTATGATCACATTGTAACTTGATTGAAGATCCACGACAAGAAAGTTTATCTTCTCAGTGCGAAAAGGGGCATGGTCCCCAATTTGTACGTCTAAATACATGGCCCCCTTGACCTGAATTTGGTGATTGGTGAACCCCTCAAGGGTACCATTATGTGGTCTCCTTGAAGCAATTGTAATACATGATATATCTGCATGCTCATGTGTCGATCATAACCCTGTTCAGCAGTGCCCGGTTAATAATGACCGAGATGCTTAAGCACGAATCCTCAGTATGAACGGATGTGACCAACTCATTGTGGGTAAATGTAAGAGGTTGCTCCTGTCCGAGCAAGATAGCTGGTCGCTCGACGCACTTGTGATTTCAGTTGATTCGGTGCTTGATCTTGTTATTTCTTGGGGCGGCCTCGGTGATAATATGGATCTCTCTATCATATTGACGGGGTTGACGGTTATCCTTGTTTGCCCCACCGCCATCCTTTCTATACTGATCCAGTCTTTTCCTTGTTGTATTAGTTTTTCGATCTCAATTTTCAACTGTCTACATTCCTCCGTAGTGTGTCCATGATCTCTATGATATCAACAGTATTTTGAGGTATCACAACATCTATCGGGCCTCATTGGAGTAGGATCAGGTAATTCATCCTTTACTTCTGCCAGAAGTCGAGTATACGAGATAGTAATGGGTGTGAAACTATCATCTGTAAATTCTCGGGCTTTCTAATATCGCGACCCCGGCTCCTACGACTCTCTCTTGGTGGGCTCCGGTCTGCTCTTGATCTGTCATGCCGAGTTGTTGACGGTACCATTGGTCCCTCCGTTGCTACATATTTTCTCGCTTGAGCCAACATATCTTGGAGATTTTTTGGTGTACTGAGGGCGAAGTGGGACTTGAGATAACCCTTTCCTAATCCCGCTTCGAAGGTAGTCATTACCACATTCTCAAGCAATCCTCTGGTCTGCTCCTAGATTTTGATAAAACGATCAAAGAAACTACGCGTAGTCTCAGTCTCGCCCTGACAGATTTCATGCAAGTCTGTGTGAGCCTTCTTGGGTTGACCGATGGATCTGAACTCTGTTTTGAACTTGTTCACCAGGTCATCCCATGATGTAATTGATCTAGGGGCAGACTGCGAACCCATGCGGCCGCCCTATCCTGCATCGCTCTGACAAATGCAAAGCACCACGCTTCCTCACTTGACGTGGCTAGACTAAACTTGCTCTGGAAGGCGGACAACCAGTCGAGAGGATCCGTGGTTCCATTATAATTCGTGGCTGTGGGGTAATGTATTCTTCCTCTCGGGGCTGCCTTTAGTATGTTCTCATGAAGAACGCAGGTTCCCCAGGTGGGAGTTTCCTGATGTATTGCCTTTCCATTCTCTAAGTTAGCGATTTTCCTTTTCATTAGCTCGAATTCGTCCCTCATTTTCGGGGGCAGTGTTGACTTGACTGTGCTTTCCGTGTAATTTGAGTCGTCGGTTACCTCGGTTCGGGGCCGCACCTGCCGAATACTTTCTACCCTCAGTTGACTACGCATAGGGGCTGCCCCACGGATGTTATCCACGGGCCCAAGGCGTTGAAGCGCCGATCTTCTACTTTTTTCCGGGATAGAGGTGGCATGACTGCTCTGTTGTGCATGATGACCGCGATCAGTCTTTGCTAGGTTTTTCCTCTTAGGGGGATTGTGAGTGAGTTGTATCTCTGTCGGAGCTGGCATTGACGGAGAGAACTTACTTACTGGCAAAGGAGGGTGGCCATTGGCTATAAGCTGTAAGTTGCATACCCGTATGTCCTCTTTGTATTCCATGTGAGGCTTCAGAGCGAGGGCATGGGAGTCTGTCTCTTTGTCAGTGGTTGCCCTTGGCTCCAAATTTTGCTGGTGCGGTTCTAAGGCATGTTTGCCCCGGCTTTTCCTTATTGCTGCTGCCTCTAATTCCCATGCCTTTGCCTTTTCCAACAACACTCTGTGCATATCGGGGTCACTATTGTGACCGATATTCCCAACAGTAGCGTGTGATCCATTGCCACGTCCATTCTGATGTGACATCGTGCCACATGGCAAATCCTGATCTGTTCCTTTATTCGGTGTCTCGGGGTTGATGAGTTTCCCTCCAGTCATTTAATTCAAGATGAAACTTGCACTATATGCTAAATTGCCAACCTCTTTGCAAATAAAACTCAGGCTTACTTGGGTTTTGGTAGAAAACTTAACTGACCCAATCTGGTAGTGACGCTACTTTGTAGAACCAGAAATTTGGGGAATGCATGCACTAATTCATGGATGATGACGATTCTTCTCCAAGCTCTGCGAAGCTACCACCAGTGAATCCCCTATTTTTCGGCAAACATGCTCTGCGTAAGTTTCGATTCGTAAGATCGAGAGCCTCTCCTTCAAGATAACCGTAAAATGCTGTAGATTTTAGAATATACAATTAAAAGGTTGAGACTTTTCTTGGCTGAGATACTTTTAGGGGGCGGTGGAAGTCGGCGGAAAAGCTGTGAGTAATAATTTGGATGATTTCCCGGTAACGGAGCCAGCTGATATTGCATGGAATATCACGGTGGATATATTGGAAGTGATGCGGTGGATATCTGAATGGGGAAGATGATTTATGGTGTTGATGTACGGTGGTTGTGAAGAATACACGGCGGAGCTCAGCCGGAAGGTGTGTGGTATGATGAGAAGAAAACGTGGTTGATGAATTTGGCAGAGTATATCTGCTTATATTTCATAGTCCCATTTACAGATGATTCGAAGCCTCTATTTATAGGCGAAATGCTAATTGTAATTAGACTAGGATTGACAAGACATTAATAAACCTATTTGAGAAGACACGAAAGGGTAGCGGGTCGCGCTGAGGGGACCGCCGAATTATTTATCGTCTTTGCGCTGGGATTGTCTTGTCTTCGTTGGCATAGAGTATAGAGCGTGTTCGCATGTGCAGAGGGCTTAGTCCACAGGATTGGTACGACGGACAGGGGCGGCGTGCTCGGCCCCCAGCTCGAGGGTTGAGATGATCGTCTGAGCTAGATGACTTGATCGTCTTATTTCCAGTTGAGCTGGTGGCGATTGAGGTCAGAGGCGGGGAAAGACCACTGAGGTAGGTACAAAGGTCGTTCGGTCCACCGTTATCAGGCCGTGGTATATCAAGCCTAAACATACTGATGTTTGTTGGCTTATGACAATTTATACCATAAATAATTTTTTATCTCTCTTGGACTATTTTATAAATAGTTGAATGTACTTACTGAAGTACGACAATTCTGAAAGCCCGAAAAGTTTGAGCTAGTATGAATATGAGATAAATGAAGCTTAGGATTTAATATTCAATTGGATTGAAGAAATTAATAACTGGAGGGTGTTTAAGAAGTCGTTGTAAAAGGAATCAGATTCTCCATAAAAGGATGTCAGTTCGAGATGCGCGATCGGATTGCGGTTCCGAAATGTAAGCGACACTTTATACAATAAAGTTGTGACGTAAGCCATGCAAAGAATCCCTTACCCGTTTTGGGATAGTGCCCTTAATCAAAACACATACTTAACCGTGTTCCAAAGAATAAGGTTGAATAAATTCCATATTAGATATGGAAGGGGATAATGTCGAATCTATCTTAACCGATGATTTGAAGTTTTCATAGGCAAAGTCGGAAAGGCTTGGAGCCTAGTACGACATATGCAACTTTGTGGAATGTCTTGGCAAGTACGCTATAGATTGTCTACTTTCCCGCGGAACAAAATGTTTGTTTCCAAACATGCTGTCTTCTAGAGGAGGTATTTCTTCCAAAAGAGATAGTGGGAGTAAGGGAGATCTCAAAAGTGTTTTGAGCCACAATGAGAGATTCATCCGTAGGAACGTGAGCAGATGCCATATAGTAATGAGGTGTAGAACCCTGCTCAGTGTACAAAAATGTTCTATAAGTCTGTGGCCTGATAAAGGGTGCTAATATGTTCATCTTGAAGAGTGAATATCTGACGACTTAAGAAGGAATGTTTGATAGGCAAGATTGAGAGAAATGGCCAGGAGCCATAATATCTGAATTAGATTCCATCAGTGACAACCAGGTTGTGAACCTAGTTTGCCTTACCTAGAGGGAATGTCCCTAAAAGGCTGACATGGATAGTAATATGATTACCATAAGGCTATAGTGACGGCTGAAAGGTACGGGGTGTAAACCTTGTAATTATCTTTATGTTTCCGGCTGAGCCAGTTCTATTCAGACTATTCTTGTTATAACTTTGTATCATGGCTATATGATAGTGTTGAAGACATTGGGCAAACAACTCGATGTTCATAGACGATAACATGATACGTGAGCCCACGAGATCCATTTATGGACTCAAACAAGTTTCTCTAAACGATTTCTTTGTTTGATAATCAAAGGAGTTTGAATTTAGTCAAAAGAAGGGATATGCCCAATGTAGTGGGAGTGTGTTATGATTTTTGAGTAAGGTATTGGATATCTCTCTCGAGAATTATCACTCCATGTCACAGTCAATCAATGTTTGATAGTTCAAGGTCTTTACGAAAGAACTTGGATTAGCAATTCTTATTTTTGGAAATAAGAATCTATAGTGATAGATTTAATTCTGTTGTTAGATTATAGTTTACCAATATAGATGTGATGCTAAAAGAGTTTAGCATAGATCATGACAGGAGATACTACTAGTCGGTGTTCTCAAGATCTATCTATGTTAGCAAGTTGGCCATAAAGATAAGGTGAAAGATGATGCCATATGTTCATAGTCCATGAAGAGTCATGAGCAAGTATGAAAGTAAATCTGGTGAATGTCGAGAATATCCTTAAACAAGGTAAGGATGGTTTCCTAGTTTATCAAAACTTGGAATCGGATAAATATAGATATACATACGTGTGTCCCGAGTCTTATGAAGGCGAGTGAGAGCTACAGTCTGGGTTTATAGTCACTTTGATTAAGTGATACAGTGAGCTGGAAATGTTCTTAGCAAGAGATCATTGTGAATTCTACCTAAGACAAAACACAGTAGTGCCTTAGAGGCGCAACGGAAGCAATATGTGGATCTTAGAGGTTCATTCTTGAACCTTTGTCGGTTCTTCCACATTTACTATATAGTTGATATAGTTGTGGATTCATTGCTTGAAGCAAGGACCAGGGTCTCATCAGAGATTCATGTGTGTTGAGGCGGTTGCTTTTGACTTAGTCATTTGGAGCATGGTATGAAGATAGTCTAAGTTCCCACGGATAGCGATCCGTTCACAGCTAGGGCTGGTTGCGAGTATTGCATGAGATTCTTATGTTTCAACTTAGTCTTGTGTGTGCGAGTGATTGGTTTAAGGCCAAGTGGGAGATTGTTGAAATAGTGTCATAAACCCAATCGGGTTGGACCGGATCCGACCGGGTTGGATCAATATTACTATTTCTTTATGATTATACATATGTAATAAATGGCTTTTATGTTGTCATATATTTGTTCTTTTAAAGAACCAATTATGAATTGTTATATGATAACGTCCTTAGTATTAAACTGTGATAGAGAAACCATGATAGTCGATTATGGTTGATGAGCTCTCTGATCACTTTAATAAGTTTGATACTTAAATGTCTCTAGGCTTATGTACTATCAAACAGGGCATTGATAGTGCTAATAGACTAGCACGTATTAGATGTCTTCTGTCTTTAAGGGTAGGGATAGATCTCGTCCATCAAAGTGTATGGACACTTGGACTATACATGGACGTGTATTAGAGAATACGTACGTTAGACTGACCCACTTACACTGTTAAATATCACACTATGTGACGGTTGTGTAATTATCCATAGGACCGGAGTCTACATGGCATCACGGTGTGGATTGTCATGCTTCGACACTATTGATGTTTCCCCTAACCATGGGCCGATCATGCAGTAGTGATTGGGTGTGATACTGAAGCATGCGGAGTATACATGTTAGGTCGTCTGGGAATCGCATTCCCTATCAGTAGGGGTGAATATCCGTAAGGGCCTTCTTATAAGGAATGTCTTATCCTTATGAATCTTTGCAAAGTGGAAGTAAATGAGTTACTTCGAGAGAGCATGATATCCAGATTATAAGATACGGTCGTTAATGCTTGACACTCGACGTATGACCGTATGTATATTATTATAGCGATTGGATTCTATTTACACGCTAACCGAGCACATGAAAGGTAGTAGTCATTGCGTATTGACTCTTCTGATGATTGGGGGTCATGGATGTGTTGCTAGACGCTATCTATGATCATAAAAGGTGAAGGGCATTTTTGTAATTGTACCTTATGTCTACGGCCAACATATTCGGAAGCCTATCGGGTCACACACATATGAACATCAAGTCGGATTAAAATGTGGTTATAGTTGATAACCAAATAAGGAAAGAATTTATCTCATACTATAAAGGTTATAGTGGTAAATTAATATGGTGGTATTTATTTATTATGAATAAATATAATACAAGATATCAATTATCTTAATTATGTTATATATATATATATATATATATATATATATATATATATATATATATATATATATATATATATTATATATATATATGTGGCCAAAATTTGTGTGTGTATGACACACTGATGTGACTAAATAATATCGGCACCTATGAGTCCCGGAAATAGCCTATCTGCCCGACCACGTCGGACAAGGTTCGCGGCCATAGCGTTCGCAATGCCAGTCAAGTCGAGGTCGCCGCCATCGGGTCCCTGTCAAGAGCCTTCAAACCTACGTCACTTGTAGCTCGGGGGCCAACCTGCGACCTAGGACAATAGGCCTATAAGAGACCGCACAAGATTTAAAAGGAAGCATCATAAGGCAAGGATGAAGCTGGCGACCTTGTATGTGGCGATCTAAGCGACCACATAGGACTGCCACCGAGATATTCAATCCACTTGTCGTCTAGATATTTAGTTTACTTAACTACTAAGATATCTTATTTTCTTACCTGTCTAAACTTAATCCCTAAGCTTCCATCCTCCCTATAAAAAAGAGGGCTTGTGTAACCTCTAAAATATATTCTAATTGCAAGGGAGAACATACTCTGCAAAAACGTTCACTCTCAAGCATTCATACTCTCCACCGTAGCACCGCCGGCCACCACCGGCCTTATACACTATTAAACACATCAAATAAGCCAGATATCCACTCAACATACACGGCAGAGCCATCGTGATAATAAACCGCATTATCACACACGTGAATTTGGCTAATAATGTGGCGCCATCTTTTGTTTTATAGGATACATTTGGATTGTGCAATTTAATTAATAAGATTACCATAATATTAATATTGGATATTAATTGATTTTTGGAAAATAGAATTATGGTAATAAGATAAAGATATTCAATATAAGATATTGACAATATCTTAGATTTATTTAATATAAAATATTAAATTAAATGAGATAATCAATCTAAGTGATTTTCCTTATTTTAGTAGGAAAATGTTTCTTTCTCATCAATCTACTAGGAGATAATCCCAATCAGTTGGGGAGATAATTGGGGCGCCACTTTTCCCTATTTAAGGGAGGCTTGGCTAGCTCTTTTGTACACCATAATTACAAGAGCTAATTGTTCTTGTGATAAATAAGAGAGCTTCTTAGAGAGAGATTATAGAGAGAGAAAATGTCGACCTAGTAGTCGAGTTTTTCTAGTAGTAATCCTTGGCAGGATTCCGGTGAGGTGCTCGTGTGGATAACTGGTAGAGGCCGGATGATTGGACCGCTCGCGCACATCTACTCCTACCGGACGGTCAAAGCGTCGATCTTTTAGATCAACCAAGGTAATAGTACCGTCCCCTCTCTTATATGTTTATTGTTTAAATAGAGACGATCCTGGATCGGGAAATCTATTTTTAAATTCCGCTACGCTATTCGATTGATTTCCTAACACTCCCACCTTCTCCCCGCAAAGGGTCCTAGTTGTGGTGCTGAGTCAAGGCTACCAAAAATTGTAGTTAGGCATTTCAATATAACATATAATGCCCTCAAAGGCATATAGACCAATCAAATACATGTTGTACACAAAGGAATGTCTAAACAAGGTGAACATACACCTTTGGCACCCACCAACCTTGCCCAGAACATAACATACCATTCTGCTTCCTCCTGCCGCCAGCCAAAACCTCCTTGGCATCCGCAAAGCATGAACAGAGTCACACTCCTTGCTTTTAGCGCCCGCCAACCATTGTCGGTGTCCACCAATACTTACCCGATAATCAGGTTTACCTGCTGCACTTTCCTAGTCAACGATCACCAACCTTATTACTACCCAAAACCTGCAATATCACAGTAATCAGTAACATAACACCTAAAATCCGTTTAGGAACACCTCTTACCTTATTTTCTTCAACTCAAATATGCAGCACTTTCAGCAACTAGCCCAAGCTCCAAGATCCTATGATAATATAACATAAAATTGATGAGGAACTTCATCAAGAAACACAACTAGGATTGATACTGCAATTTTGGATAAAACACTAAAAGTTGAAGACACAAGTTTTTAACCAAAAACTGAGTTTAAGGACCCCAAATATATTCAACATCACACCCGACACTTACCCATTACTTAATTCCAAAATGATTGAAAGCCTATGTACCAAATGGTGATTGGATCACCTTTTTTATTATCGTCCAAAAAGAAACAAAAGAAGAGAAGTAGTCTCTTTTCCTTCTACTTAAGACTATCGGCCCAGCTGCATAGGTTAGTTTTTTTATGTTTTATATTTATCTATTATATTATATATGGCGAAACCAAATTCGTCGGGTATAAAATCTATGCCCTTTTATCTATTGGTAATTGAATCAAGGTAAAAAGTAGAAAAAGTATGAATATGGGGAAGATTTTTAGAGGGGGATTTAGATTGAGCCTGAGATTATCCCAAGTTGCCTACGTATCCAAAGTATGAATTGGAATCAAGTCTGCCGTAGTTCTTATGAACGTTTATATATGGATCATTTATGCCCTAAGCCTGCATGGGCCGTGTCCACTATGGACTCTTATTTTCGTGTCTCACAAGTATAATTAAACCGTAATTATCCCTTGATTTTAGGAGAAAATCTCGGAATTCAAATATCGAATTAAATGATGAAGAACAGAGCCTTAATGGCTTAATATTATTTTCATAATTATCTGATAAACGTGTATCTATCATAATACGCTCTAGCCTATCTGCGGCGAGCATCCGAGGTCCGGATGTCCGGGCTGCATAGGCTTGCCTCTACTTTATCCTGACCGACCTGCAGTGGACCGAGGATCGACCTGGTCAACTTTCCTTTAGGGGTGGAGATCGGACTTTAGTCTTGAACCGGGGCTCCTGGCCTTTAAGTATATAATTCTAAGTCTATATTTATCACTGTCTGAGTATCGTGTGCATGACACGTGGCGTGGTAAGATTTGTCCTCGTCATAAGCCCCCTAGATCTAGCTGAGCTCTGGAGGTTAGGTCAGATCTGTGTTGATCGCTCTCTGAGCTTGTTCAGCTTTGTTTTTATGGAGCTCGACACTCGCCTTAACAGGTCTGAAAAAATCAACTGTGCCAAGTGGCATTTCCTGGTCATAACTTTTGTCATAAATGTTTTTTAAAACCGTGGCCTTTCGCGCCCACGATACGGAACGGTTCTTGAGGACGTGTATGGGGTTACAACCCAAGTCACACCAATCGTCATTTCACTGTCATTTCATGTGTCCTTCTCAACATTTGGGATCAAAAGAGTTATACCATCCTGTCCTGTCGTTTATCCTTCTTAGTTTCCCAAGTGGGTTCTGCCATATATCCACGTGTATATTCTTCGTATTCATGCCACCGAGAGCCTCAACCCCTTCCAGTTCTTCTGTGGAAGAGGAAATTTCACCCAATTTCGCAGAAGGGAGTCATAGGGCCAACTCAAATATAGTTCGTACTAAGTACTACCCGTCCTTCCTCACTGTTGATTTGGCCTTTAGGTTTAGGATCCATGAAAAGACTAGAGAGATTATAGGTAGCTATGGTATGGAGTCTGTCCTTGCTCAGAGTAGCATAGATTACATCTGTCAGGAGTATGGGATAGATATGGGTATATCTATCCCTACCCTCCTAAGGACTCTCGCCCTTATGCCAACCGACCCCTTGAGGGATTTTGTGCCACATTTGAGGGCCAACTGAAGAGTGGGTTAAGGTTACCCTGGTGTCCAGCTTTCCAAGAAGTGCTACAAAATTACGGCACATGTTCCGCCAGATTGCTCCTAATGGCGTTAGGAGTATTATAGGATTCACCATCCTCTGCCGGATGGTGGAAGTTTGCTTCTCGGTACGCATTTTCCAAAGCTTTCACCAAATCAAGAAGAATCATGGACCTACATGATAGTATCAATTCCCTCGTCGGTCAGGTGTGAAGGCTTACATGGGTGATAGACCTTCACCTCCTGCTAGGTGTTAGGAAATCTACGCGGGAACGCAACGGAATTTAAAATTTATTTCTTTTTGACCAAGATCGACTTCGTTTAAGAAACAAACATATAAGTAGTAAACGAGAACGTTACCTTGGATGATATAAAAGATCGAAGCTTCATCGTCTATGAAGGAGTAGTGGTGCATGGAGCCGCCAAGAGTTCGGCCTCTATCGCTAGTCCACACGAACAGCTCACCGGAATCCCACCATTGATTGCTACTAGAAAAACTCGGTTGCTAGACCGACCTTTTCTGTCTCTAGGAAGCTCTCTATTTTTCTAGTAAATTAGAACTCTTCTAATTGTGATTAAAACTCGCTGTGCCTTATTTATTGTTGTGGTCGATATCATATCGTTACTTCAAAAAGAATTACAAACCATTTTTTTCGTACTTTTTGTTGGACCCACATAGTACTAAACGGTGTGATTTTTGATTCCTTGTACAAGGCCATTCGGGTATCCGTTTTGCTTGCCGTTTGCGCCGGCGTGCCGTATTTATTGTTCTGGTCGATATCACATCAATACTTCAAAGAAAATTACAAACTTTTTTTTCGTACTTTTTTTTTGTACTTATAGAGTTCTTAACAGTGTGGTTTTTGATTCCTTGTACAAGGCCATTCGGGACTCCATTTTTCCTGCTGTTTGCGCCGGCATGCTTTATTTATCAATCTGGTCGATATCACATCAGAATTCAAAGAAAATTACAAACTTTTTTTCATACTTTTTATTGTAACTATAGAGTACTTATCGGTGTGGTTTTTGATTCCTTATACAAGGCCATTCGGGTCCATTTTGCCTGCCGTTTGCGCCGGCGTGCCTTATTTATCGTTCTGGTCGATATCACATCAGTACATCAAAGAAAATTACATGGTGCCAACTAGTAGATTGGGGAAAAAGAAAACATTTTACTAGTAAAATAAGGAAAACATATATTCTTGATTTAATATATCTCAGTTAATATTCATTATCTTATTTTAAATTCTTTCCAAGATATATATTGTCAAAATCTAATATTGAATATATTTTTAATTTATTACCATAAATCAATTTACACATGTGTGCAAATCTATATGTATTAATATCCAATACTAATACAAGATAATATAATTAGTTTAATTGCGAAATCCAAGTGTATCTTGCACACATCAATATGCACCCCATGTGCCACAATATTGGCATCCAGAATATTCTTAATTAATTAATATAATACTATGATTAATTAATTAACAAAATACATGTTTATCGTATATACACACACACACACTCACACACACACACATAAATATATATATATATATATATATATATATATATATATATATATATATATATATATATATTTATATCAACATACACATAAAACATATGTATATTTAATTTATCAACACAATCACTATCTTGTATTATATTTATTCATAATAAATAAATACCACCATATTTGTTTATCATTATTACACTTTATAGTCGAGATAAACTTTCCATATTTGGTTATCGCTATAACCGCATTTTAATCCGGCTAGATGTCCTTATGCGTGCGACCCAATTGGCATCCAAATATGTTGTCCGTAGGCATAAAGTGCATCTTACTAAAATACCCTTCACACATAATGATCACGAAATAGTGTCTAGCAACACATCGTGACCCCCAATCATCGGAAGAGTCAAATGTAATGACTACTACCTTTTATGTGAAAAGGTTACAATATCCATACGGTCGTATCTCGAGTGTCAATACATTAACGACCATATCTCATAATCTGGATATCATGCTCTCTTGAAGTAAGTCATTTTCTCCTACTTTGAAAAGATTCACGAGAGCTAGATATTCCTTATAAGACGGCCCTGTCGGAGATTTTAATATCCGGCACTCCCCGACAAGGCAACGACACTCCAGACACGGCAAAGACACTCCTTCGCCCAATTTTTTTTTTTTTTTTGTAAATACGAAAAAACAATTCTATTTTATCTCCTATTTACTACGGCGACGAGGAATCAAATTATGAGTATATTTACTCCTTTTTCTACCTCTTTTTGAATGAGAGTCTTGCACGAGCGCTAGGCTATGAAAAACCGACACCTGAATATGGGCGTCGTGCGCCGTGTCTGACACATTTACGACACGACACGCTCCCGAAATGCTCCGACACGTGTAGGTTGATAAAAATAATAATATTTTAAATTTTAATATCCGGCACTCCCCGACAAGGCAACGACACTCCGACACAGCAAAGACACTCATTCGCCCAAATGTTTTTTTTCCTGTAAAGACGAAAAAATAATTCTATTTTATCTCCTATTTACTACGGCGACGAGGAATCAAATTATGAGTATATTTACTCCTTTTTCTACCTCTTTTGCATGAGAGTCTTGCACGAGCTCTAGGCTATGAAGTACCGACACCTGAATATGGGCATCGTGCGCCGTGTCCGACACATTTACGACACGACACGCTCCGACACGTGTAGGTTGATAAAAATAGTAATATTTAAAATTTTAATATCCAGCACTCCCCGACAAGGCAACGACACTCCCGACACGGCGAAGACACTCATTAGCCCAAATTTTTTTTTTTTTTTGTAAACACGAAAAAACAATTCTATTTTATCTCCAATTTACTCAGGCGATGAGGAATCAAATTATGAGTATATTTACTCCTTTTTATACCTCTTTTGCATGAGAGTCTTGCACGAATGCTAGGCTATGAAGCACCGACACCTGAATATGGCATGTGAAAATAGGAGCCAAGATGACCTTGGACAAGGCAACAAAACAATCACACTGCCTCATGGTGATCCTATGTCCAGTGTTGCAATTTGGGATAGCGCTGAATAAGATGTTATATGAGGGAGAGGTGGTTGAGGATGTCGTATGGACATGTTTTGAAAGTGAGCTGGGCATTGCGCTAGGCTTCTTTTAAGCACGTCCTTTGCCCTCTTTTCCATTTCGGGGACGTCCTCGGCCTTTTTTGCCACTTTGTCGGCAACGTATTTTGAGTCTGGCAATCCATGTAGACGTGTCTTTGTGCCCAGCGGGGCGTGCTTCGGATGGCGGATGCTTTGGGCGCTCCTTGCGGGCTGCCTGAAAATCCCAAACCCTCCTTCAGATTTAGGAACACAGATCCTATCCCAACCAACCATAGATTGTTTAAAGGTGTCACAAGAACCACCCCACAAAAAGCTCCTACAAAGCTGATCCATTTTCATCTTGACACTGCCAATAATAGGATAAATGCCAAGCCAAAAACAGTAAACACCTTGGATAACGAAAGGATAAGGCGCAATCGCACCGCAAAAGATAGAGTAACACCTTTCCAATTGCAGAAATAATTCCTCAGAGAAGTAAACAGAGGATCATAATGTCCAAGATTCAGTCTGACAGCACATAAAGGAATTCCAAGGTATCTAATAGGGAAGACACCTTATTTTAACCCAGTAATATCAAGTAAATCTGCCTTATCATCATCAGTTAAACCAACACAAAACATTTCTGATTTCATCATATTTGCAACCAAACCAGAACAATCCCCAAAACAAGTTAAACAATTCATAAGAAGAGTCACAGAAATGGGATCACCTCTAGCAAAAAGCATTAAATCATCAGCAAAAGCAAGGTGATTGATCTTTCAAACTTTGACAGACAGCATGATAATTAAATTCAGAATCCTCCCCCAGAATCCTCAGCATTTTGGACATATACTCCATCCCTATGACAAACAGGAAGGGAGATAAGGGACCCCCTTGTCTAAGACCTCTCTTGCCAGGGAAAAACACTTTCAATTCACCATTGATAGCTATAGAGTAGGAAGCAGTAGTAACACAAAGCATTATCCACTTTATAAACCTACCAGGAAAACCAAAGCCCTTAAGGACATCTTCTAAAAAAGACCAATGAACAGAGTCAAAAGCCTTTTTAATATCAACCTTAAATAAGCATCTAGGAGTACCTCTTTTAACTCCATAATGCCTAATCAACTCCTGGCACAAGAAAATATTATCTGACATAATCTTACCATCAACAAAACATGTTTGTGCTTCATCAATAAGGTCAGGAAGACAAACAGAAAGCTTAGAAGCCAGAATCTTTGAAATCACCTTATAAGTAACATTGCAGCAAGATATGGGCCTATAATCCGCAACAGAAGAGGCATGTGAAGATTTAGGAATCAAGGCAATGACAGCATGATTAATCTGTTTCAGTAGGGCATCATTCTGGAAAAACTCCAAAACAGCATCAGTAAAAGAAATCCCAACAATATTCCAGGACTTTTTGAAAAAACCAGCAGAGTAACCATCAGGTCCAGGGGACTTATCATCAGAAAATGAAAACAAAGCTTCTTTAACATCAGTAGTAGTAACCTCCATTAATAACAGATCAGCAGCAGTATCAGAGATTTTGGGACCAGCATTAACCACATCTTCCTCAATTGGAGTAGCAGATCCTTCAGTACCTAAAAGATTAGTAAAATATTCAACAAATGTGTCTCCCACCTGATCATAAGAGGTGGTAAAAGTCCCATCAGAAAGTCTAATAGAGGAAATATGCCTCCTGGCATTGTTCTTTTTCACCAAGGAATGAAAGAATTTGGTTCCCCTATCACTCTGCTACATGTATACACCTTTAGCTTTCTATGCAAAAAAAGAAGCCTCAGTAGATTCCAAACCATGGCAAAGCTTTTTCTGATCCAAAATATGAGATGCCAGCAAATCAATAGGCCTTGAGTGCATTATCAGATTGAAGATTACCAAGCTCCTTGAGTGCATTATCAGTTTTAACAGAAATATGAGCAAAATGTTTTTGATTCAAGACTTTCATGGGAAATTTGAGCCTTTTCAGTCTTTTACAGAGCTGGTACATAGCAGTGCCCACAGAACCTTGTCCATAACTTTGTATCAGAGTATCATTATAACTATCATGTTGCAGCCACATATTGAAGAACTTAAAAGGCTTTTCCTGACCAAAGAATTACCAAATATCACTCTACAAGGAGAATGGTCAGAGTGAAGACCAGGAGGTTCAAAAAAGCAAGAGCATTCAAGTTCCAGTCATACCAATCAGCATTGATCATGACCCTATCAATTCTAGAGAAGACACCCCCAGAATTCCAAGTGAAAAACTCCCCAGAAGAGTTCATATCAGTGAGATTAGCATCCAGACAACAGTCAATACCATCATGCAACTCATAATCAGTAGGCACAATCCCACCTAACTTATCATCCACAGATAAAACAGCATTGAAATCACCTAGGACCATCCAGGGTAGATCAGAACAGACACTAAGTTCTCTGATTCTATCCCACATGGATCTTCTATCACCAATGGAATGAAGGCCATAGACAAAAGTGACAAGGAAAGAATCACCAGAAATAAGGATTCTGACTTTGCAGTGTATCCATTGCACATCCATCTCCAAAACCACCACATCCAAAATAGCAGGATCCCAAATAGTCATAATTCTCTTACTAGAATGCAAATCAAAATTATGAACAGACTTCCAAAGAGGAATTTTCTTTCCAAGAAAGGATTCTAAACTTTTTTGAGACAACTTAGTCTCAAGGATTCCAAATAATGAAATCTGATGCTGTCTGAGAAAAGAGACAACATCAGATTGTTTAAGTGCCTTATTGAACCCTCTAACATTCCAAAACCCTATCATTTTTGTCTACCTAGAGGTGATCTACCTCTAGAGACATCATCAGTAAAGTTTTTGCCATTTCCAGAAACACCAGGAGTGTTATGCCTATTATTCTTCTATTTCTTCTTAGATTTTTTAGAACCAGAGGCACCAGAACCAACCTTATTCAACTGATCCTCCTCCTCCACCACATCTGCCCAAGAGCTGCCCTTGTCAGGAGACAAAACCTCAAAAGCATTAGTAATTGGAGTGTCAACCTCTTCCACTTCCTTCCCTTTCTGTTTGAAGCCACATGCTTGCCTTTATACGAAGTAGATGCACCGGCGGTAGGAACATCCCCGGGAATAGGAGCCTTATCGAATTCACGGAATTATTTGCCTTCCCATCATCCTCAATGATAATCACTTTCTTCCTCTTTGGGGGTTAGGTTTAGACACACCAAGTTTCTTAGACCAAGCCACATACAAAGCGGGAACTTCATTTTTGAGTCATCATGTCCTTCCTCATTATGCCCTAGCTTGTTGCATTTGGAGCAAAACTTAGGCCTCTCCTCATATAAGACTGGTTGCATAAGAACTTTTCCATCATGCAAAGTAATTGGAATAACAGAAGGTAACTCCATTTTCAAGTCAATCTCAACAAGACATCTTGTAAAACTTAGAACTTTCCTGGAGGTAGTGACTTTATTAGTATACTGAGGACTCCCCAAAAAAGAACAGATCTTACTCAATGCCCTGTCTTTCCAAAGCCTTAATGGTAGGTTAGGTAACTGAATCCAAACTAGGACCACGGTTCAAGCATCTTTATTGAAATTAAACATAACAGGCATCTTTTTCAACAACAAGGGTTTTCCAAAGGCATAGTAAGGACCAGCCTGCAAAACCTCATTAAGATCATTTTCTTGTTCAAATAGAAACACTATCCACCCAGAATTGTAATAATGATATATGCACCTCCTTGGCCAAGCAATAACAATCTTCTGAACAACATCTCTCCCTGGGACTTTAGATGAAAGATGCCAATCAAACTCAACTTTTCCAAAGAATCATCATTTAAGTCCTCTTCCTCCAAAAACACAGTGTCCTGTGAAACACAATCAACATGATCTGTCAAGATAACAACCTCATCAGAAGGTTCTCTATTCTTCTTTACCATTTGTACCCAGGAGGCTACCTCCTCCACAGCCTTTTCAGCATTCTTTCCCAAAAAATCTCCAGAAGGAGTATCAGTATGTCATAGGAACATGAATACTATCATCTCCTATACTTGCAACAGAACCAGGATCCACCCCTACATGATTCCCCTGTTCTATCACACCACTAGGTCCTAAAGTGCCAGAAACACCTTCAGTAACAGGCTCAGCAACTGAAGAACCATGTTCTATAACACCACCTTCAGGATCAGGCTCTACAGAAGCAGGAATCTACCCAAATGGTGTACTGACACTCTCAATTGTCTTTTCAGACACACCACCAAACTTTAAACTATCAGTTGAGGCAATATCTGCCTATTTTTCAACTTGTAGCAGCTCAGAAAGAGTAGGAATACCTGCTAAATCACCATCGGCCAAAAACATACTTCTTTTTCGAAATGGCTGTTGCAGGTGTAACTAACCTCCCAGATTTCAATCTTATTGCTTCATAAACTCTAGGATTGTAGCATTTAGAGGTAGGTTCCTTCTTTTCCACCATTACAGCATCAACTTCAGAGGAATGTTCAATATCTGCAAGTTGAGTATGAATCGTCTTATGAATGTTCAATGGCTTTAGATGCTGCTACAACCTGGGAATCAACAGAAGCATCAACTTCATCATGATCCGACTCATGAACAGTGCCATCTTCAATAGTTTTCTTATGATTTTTTGACATAGATGTGAGTAGTTGGGATTTTGTAGAAGTCTAGGACCATCCTAAACAGAGTAACTAGTAAGCATTTTTTTTAATATTACGTCCTTTTGAAACTTACAGCTAGAAAAAGTGTTTGTGAACTTTATTATTAAGAAAAAGTCTATCAGCTGAATGAAATATTTCTCATGATTTTACCAGCTACGATTGTGGGTTGTTTATGATAAAGTATGCCGACTTTTACAGCAGGGGCTTGGATCTCTATTTCGACGAGGTAACTTCAAGATGATTTTATTAGTCTGGCAACTTCTTATTAATCATCTTTGTATTCTTATCCTTGCAGAAAGACATGTCATATCATCACCAACTTTCGTATGAATCGTCTTTGTATTCTTGTCCTTGCGAAGGACATGCCATATTTTCG